>JANPWN010000452.1:0-15728 GCA_027406425.1 Blastocystis sp. subtype 8
CTGTCTTGTATTTCAGCACAACAGTAGGGTTGGAAAGGTCAGTAATCTCCTCCTCCTCCGAATAACTCTCGTTTTCGTGATCAGACATCCTCAAACTACGTTTTACTACGAATTGAGATTACTACCTTTCTGTCTTAGCAAAAGAATGACTCTGAGTGGTTAGGAAAGGAGACGTACAGAACGGGAATTTCGGAATCAGAGCGGACTCCTAACAAACAATTATATCAGTAAAAGAAACTATTTACTCACTCTTTGTCTTGCGTGCATCTACCCACTACAATATCAGCTCAAACACCTATCCATACATATTTCTTTCTTTGGTACATCATATTCTTGATCATGTAGGGTCCAACTATGTATAATCAAGAAAAGGAAAAACAAACGAGGGACATAGAGGAACAACCAGAAGAGTGAGACTCCATAATAATTAAAAGCAAAGTTCCAAGCATTAGGAAGTGATACAGAGAAAATGTGGCTAGCCTTAATGAATGGGAGACTTGATAGAATCACAAGTACTTCGCCCGTGATGCCAGTGGGATATAAAATGTAGAAGAGATTGTATCGGAGGAAAAGAAGCCATGTAGGCATAGGAAGATTCAATGTCTTGACAATGTAGAAGAGATAACGAGGAACCTCCACCAGAGACCAACTATTTGTCACAGTGATAGTTAACGGGACACCTCAGAATCATTAACTTGATGCCGAAGGACTGCTGAGAAGCCTCACTGATATTCGCATATCCCCAAAGAATCATGACACGAGAGAACACTACAATCAATACAAATAGTCATGAATCACCCTGAAGAGCGGTAGTTAGTACTGGAGAACGAACGATTCCAATCATGGAATGAACTATCTCCAAAACTGCAGCAGTCTGGACATACTTCAAAGGCATTTCAATAGTTTTCCAGAAATCCATTTCCCTACTAATCATGTCAATGAAAAAAACATACGGGGATGTATAATACTTGTACTGCAGAACCCATAGATAAAACCAACCACACATACATAAAGTGTTATAGCAGATCAAGTAAACTAGCTAGTCAGGCGATTTCTGAAGATACTACGTTTCGAAACTGATAGACCTTCCTTTGCCATCTTCGAATAAATGGAAATAAGAGTGAAGGAATGCTAAAAAGTGATGACGTAAGACCCTCAACCATGACCCAATTGGCGTTTCATTAGGTTACTGGAATAAAAGTGATAACAATTTTAAGAACTAAATAAGAAAAGAACAAACAAGAGACGATTGTTAAGGACACTTGCGATCTACCGCTTCGGCTCCCTGCTCTGCATATTCAGCGCTTGTAACAATAAATTCTGGGAACGAACCCAGAGAAGCGAGGATACTTGCTCCCAGATAGGGTCCTGTTCTGATTTCTCCCTCCGGAAGAGGAGCAATGCGCGCTGCCTGTAATTTAGCACTTGATTATGATATTACTCCATTTGACATCACTTTCAGCTCACGATCTAATCGTTTCATGAGACCATTCATTCCAGAAACACCTCCACTGATCATAACTGCTGAAGCGATATCACGATTCGTTTCTGTGCTACTAGTGGTCAATCTACCTAAGAAACAGAGGATGATGCTACTGATTTGCGATTAACAGGGGTAAGGACTGTAGAGAAGGATCATTCAAAGCCGTAGGATAGAAAAGTAACTCCGGAATTGTACTCCGTTCTGCACCTATAGAAATCTATCGCTCATTCCAATCCACTGAATGTACTGTCCGTCCATCTGGAAGGCTGAATTGTTGTGGAGCTACTGATATATCTGAGTGCATATAGGGATTTTCTGAAACAACAGACCTATTTGTAAAGCTGAGCATTCGATTCAACAGTTTTTCGTTTATTTCGCGACCAATAGAGTTGAATAACTGTACTTTTCCTGATGGAGAAAGACTCGTCTAAGTATCAACGGATCTTACCACACCAACAAGTCCACGAGGAAGAACAGAACGAGCTTTTTCCTCCTTCTGACTCTCCAGAAAAGGAATCAAGCATTTTTCTACATACATATCACGAAGACGAGCTCCTCCAAACCGTTGGAATGACACATTCTCTCGTGACACAAATCCGTCAATCACTCCACAACAACGAATTAACTCCTCTCCCAGATCAACAACCATTCCCATAGTCCGACCTCGAGAAAAACATGTGAGAGCAGCATCTTTGTACATCATTAATCCTGGAACTTTGAACTTCTCGAACAACAACTCAGCAAACCTATAATAAGAAGCATATAGAACTAATACTTCTCACGTCTTGAACGCTTTGCAAATGGCGGCTCTACAACAAGAACAGGATTATCATCAGTTTTAACACACAGCCAATCCTCCATCGCATGAAAGATCATCCGTTCTACTCCCTCCCAACTGCGAACTAATTCTTAAATATTATGCTCCACAGATATACTATTGAAATCCTTCACAAGAGGAGTTACCTCTACATCCTTGTACCTACATATATATTCCATTTGTTGATAAAAACCTCCATGGCTTGCATTCTCCAACAACTGTTGCTGTCTGAGAATCTGTCGCTGCCCGTTTTACATTTGGCTTTTGGTAGTTTACAATATTAGAAGGCAGCGAAAGCTTGGTGTCAATCCAACTGTACACCTAAATACCTGGGAAGACTCATCTCCTGCGAAGCCAAAACGAGACTCATATGTTTCAATATCAATGATGACAACGTTTGATTTATCTGAAATTCAACAAAAAAGAACAACTCAAACGATCAGACTTGTTCATCACAACAAACAATGAACAACTGAAATTCTGTTGTGTAATCGAAGTGGATGTTTGGAACGACAGACATTATAAATTTGAGGAAGAGAAAGAGATACTGATCCGAACGCATCTAAGGGTAATCATAATAATGTGGTCGAACGGTATTTCCATTCTCTTCCATTATTGAAATCATATGAGTCATAGTTGATGAATGCATACAGGGATGAACACTAAGACATGTATGGTCCACTAATCCAAATGGATGTGGATCAAGAGTTACTGTCCGTAACACATAATCCTCATCTACATCCTTCATCATTTCTTCAGAAGATAAGTACATTCCGTCCTAAAATTCATCTTATTCAAAGTACTTACATCCCTATATCCACAAAAATACACATGAGGTGTCTGATAGTAGGGATCATACACAATGGATACATCATAATAGGTAACACAGGATGTTGTTCTGTTATGCTCTATAGAAACGGACTCTGATGCAGGAGCTACAATGATCTCTTCTTCACATTCATTATCTTGTTTCTTCAGTTCTCTATAGGTGAAGAATCTACCAAGCTGATACTCTGTAACAAGCCATTCACCATCCATATTGTTTTCATCCTTTATCCCTTGTGAACTGTGATCGCATATCACTATGATGAGAATACTGAGATATATGGACCTCGTTTACAGACTAAGTACTGTTTGTTCGGTGGAAGGTACTCTTTACAGTGATCAGTATCTGTGCTCATCCATTCCCATGTTGGACACTTTGCAGTGAGGTTGTCTCCGGCTTCTACGAATTGAACCGGTGTCAATCGTCCTTGGATCCTCTTCACTCCAATCTTGGGTCTACGGAAGGTTGTAACCGCACTTCTCCATAATTCCCCAATTTGATGCTTAAGTACATTCATTTTGAAACATCCGAAAAGGATTCTTCGCCTGTGAACGTGAAGGGATAACAAACATGGATTCAGTTAACAAGCTTGAATAATGGATTTGAGTCGCCTACGACTTCAACGAGCGGCTTCTTTGCCTTTACTCGCTCTGCCAACTTTATAATGTAATTCTGACAATCTAGTTGCAGACAAGGATTTGCCATGAAAGAAGGTGTCGGATCAAAAATAATCTCAACAAAAACGGAGGATACCCGTAGAATCGTGTTTTGAATCATGAGAATGTCGGAATCCTCATCTTCTGTAAGAGAAACAGCAAACCGAATCACAGAAAATAGAATGGAAATTAAGTTACGTGTTTGAACAGGAGATAACACTTCAGGAGAGAGTGGAGGAGGAGGAAGGATCAATTCTTCTGCATGAGCAATGGACGAATAGAAACAGAATAGATTCTTCGTTCTTGAGATTACATAACACAGTTGATTCTTAAAAGGAGAAGATCTGTATTCTGATGTCTGCATACAATACTCCAGTAGATTCATACTCCGTTCCAGTCTACAATCATATTAAGAATCCTGTTCCTACATATATACACGATAGAGCGACTCACGACAATTCCATAACATTTCGCTATCATTTCGTTCTAAACACATTGTGATAATCTACAATTCAAAGAACCATTATCACGTACACTCATTTCACGTTCCATTGTCATCATCATTGATATGGTCGGAATCACATTTTCGGAAACTGCTAATATCCGAAGCAAAATATCCATTGCAGAAATACTCAAAATAGGATCTTTATTGACAGCATCACTCATCAACTGCTGGACTGAAAGGTCAGGCAACGAAGCCTCTTTGAGAAGCAATAAGTAACACAACGAACGAGTTTGAGTATCGAGGGAAGAGAGCTGAGAGAGAACAGAAGAATCTGAAACAAAGTGAGGAAGTATCAGAAGAAGAATCTTTAGGAGGTGGGGATTTGAGAAGTAATGACTGAGATCCTGATCTTTGATGGCTTCTCGAATCATAGACTGCTGTTGGCAATGAAGAAGAAGCTCCAATAGAGAAAGAAGAGGTGTATTGATTGGGTTCTGAGACCATTCAATGATCAACTGTTTGAACTCAGGGAACACAGACTCAAGAGAAGAAAGAATATCAGGTGTAGTAGATGAGAGAATCGCTAATGAAGACAAGAGATATTTTAAAAAGAAGGTATTATGGGAAAGAATAGACGAAAGTGTATGTGTGATGATGGAATCTACAAATGGGCTATTGATTGGATCTGAGCCACAAAAAAGAATCTGGCCAGAAGGTGAATGAAGAATGTATATGAGGGTGTTGAAGAGTGCTATCCACTTCTTATCTCCACAATATGCCAACTCTACATATACAGGAAGTTGCATTCTGAACTGAAGAAGCAATCCACTATCTTGTTCTGACCAATCTACCAATCCCTTTTTACACAGTAACATTAAGATCCCAGCACTCAATCGATGAAGACAATATGAAGAGGTTTCCTTCAACAGATCCATCTCTTCAATGACATATTTCGCAAGCAGACTGGCATTGAGTTGAGAGAAGTGTATATGAGAACGGCGAAGAATGAGAAGGAGGAGGCGTAGACTACAGAATGCTGAAGTCGAGTCAATCGGAATACTCTGAATGAGATAATGATGAAGGGAATGATCTGATTCCAAAATAGCTATGAATTCAGGAACTTCCGATCCATGCCAATGTTTCAACAGGCAAAATACAAATGTTAGAATAGGACACCTCCAGGTTTCATTGAGATAAGATGATGTAAGCAACAAGGCCGCAGTCTTTGCTACTGATTGGAGATCTGATGCATAGCAAGTGACTCTGGATAACAGTAATAATAGAGCTCCAGCTGAAGGCGAATCATTCTCCATACACCATACTAGTGATGGTTCCGTCTCTGATAGTAATCCTTGATTAGCCAGTTCTGTTAACAGTGAATTAGCTGTCCTTTGATCCTGAACCACCTGTGTTAGCGCTTGGATAGCTGCCTCGCGAAGATGAGGATGAAAGTGAATGATATGGAAGAGAGCTTGACAGACTTCTTCGATATTATAAAGAGAATCCGAAGTAATTTCACCTAATACACTAAGAAGACTACCAAAAAGATGAATGAGCGAAAGTGAAGGAGAGATTGATAAAGTATTAAGAAGAAATGATGGTGTACATGGAGCTGAAGAATGATTGTGAAGATATAATAGGACTTGTCGTGTATCAGCTGGAGAGCGAGAAGCAATTCCAGCAAGCAACTCACAATAAGGATCGAATAAATGATGTGTTACTGAGACAGTGTTCGTAAGTGACTCAAGAATTGGCCAGAGACAATCAACTGATAAGGCTGAATGACTTAGTGCTGTCAGACACTCCAGATAGATGGAGTAAAGAGGGATAGAAATAGAGAACAGATCCTTCATACACTCCTCAGCCAAACCATATTCATTGGATCTTAATTCAGCCGTAAGAAGCTGAAGAATTGGATCCAACTATATCCCTTATCAATGCGATTCAACCTTACCTGAATTTGAGCCGTACATATACTTAAAACATCATGGAGACAGGTTCTATCGTTTGTTAGTAAAGAATTGACTTGAGAATAAGCATGAATGGCATTCATTTCAGAATCAGAATGGAGATCGTAAAGAATTGCATGCAGAATGAGTACTTTCGCTAAAGAGAAAGCAGAGCTGGACAGTGAATCTAATTGAACTGCAATCGAAACGAGATAGGATAAATGAGGGAATGAAATCTATAAAATGAACTAAGTAAACAGAAAATACAGGAATAAAAGACCAGATACGAAAGAGGATGGCGATCAGGTGTTTTACTTCGTTAGTGAGATCTTCAATAAGCAATGAATGCTCTTGTCGGCACTGTGAGAAAATGAATTGAATTTGGTTGACATCATGTTGAAGAAGATCCAACAGATGAAGATGGAGATAATTTAATAACAATTCATCCAGAAATGCATGGAGATCCTTACTTTGTCTCTATTCGTGATTCAATCCTACTAGAGATACTGCATCAATCACCAATTGATCCAAGATGAATAGAAAACGATAGTGCTCACGAAAAAGAGATGCTGAAGCAACAAAAAGGGATGGAACAGAACGTGATAATCCCAAATCAACCCTCTTAAGAACGGAATCCAGTGACTCTACGTGCCTTAGGACAATGTCTGAATGGCCATCTAATAGAATACAAAGAGTCTCACCTTCAACAGGATCATAAGACTTTTTATCCTCATCGTACTGATTTAGCTCCTTAAAGACATTTAATACACCGAATTTTTTGGATGACCTATGAATTAGTAAATTTAATAACAGTGCCACTTTTTATGGTTCTGGCCATAAAAAATATCCATAGGATTTGAAAGAAATTTGAGAAATATATCACATTCTTGAATACGCGATAGGCACGATGGACATGCCTTGGACTCCTGCTTGGCCTTCAGTGTGATGCAGTATAAATCAAGAAGTGACTTGTCCATTAAAGAACCAAAATGGTAACAAATGTGTACGAAAAAAGAAACAGAAGAGTACTATATCAATTCTCACCAGAGAAAAATGGATGCATCAGTGCTTCAGCAGCAGTAATCCGAAGATTTGGAGCAATCGCCAAACAACCCTTCATCAAGTCATAGAACTGGGGATAAGATGCACCAATTAACTCCTATATCTCATTTAAAACTATTTCACTTACTTTCAACGACTTTTGATCCTTCACATGGTCCTGTTCGGTATGATGCAATTCACTCACAATGAAACGTCCATTGGAGTCGAAGTACCCTTGCCGCCTCGATGATAAGTTACTAATCATCTTTGAAGGGATCTTTCCCACAATCTTTTCAATCAGTGCATAATGCAACAAATCATCATGCTATTCAATCAGCTAAACCAACGAAACCAAACAGTTTGGAAAAGAAGATCACCAGTAAACAATTCCATGGCTATGCAAGCTACTCCCCAAATATCGGATTCTTCATCCCATTCCATTCCCATAAGAACTTCAGGAGCTCGATATTGACGTGTATTGATGGTTCCTTTCCTTCGATCAGTGGAATAGGTGGCACTACCATAATCAATTACTATAATCAATAGTAGGAATCATATCTACCTGTTACATCCGTTGTGTTTGGTAACCACAGAGAATCTCCTGCATCATTCACAACAGCTACAAATCACATAAACAACACAGGAATACAGATTTCATTTGCCGGGGTTGTAAATAAGAGATTCTCCAACTTCAAATCCGTATGTGTCAAACCGAAACTGTGCATGAACTGCATTGCTTCCAACAACTATTAATTATGATGGAGATCTATTCCCACATGACGCAGAATGGGTCGAATGTAGGACATGGGAAAAGGACGATAATCATTCTCCTTTAGTACATCATACAAACTCTTTCCCAGAATTGGCATCACCATGCAGTAATGTCCACTGAACTCAAATTCATCTGTTCTAAGAATGAGAGAGAGGAAATGTCTGTACAAATAGCAGCAATGACTTATGTGTTTGGGATCCCGTTTTCCTATATCTGCAGCAATTTCTGCTTCAACCTTGGCATAACGACAATAGCTAAGTGAAAAAAGAGAGGAAGGAGGTACCGAGGAATCGAGCGAACAACCTTCACAGCACACTTTTCATTCGTCTCCATATTCACAACCTCAAATGCTTTCGCAAAAGTACCGGTTCCTAACTCGCTTACAATTCTATCTGAAACTCAGAAACAACAAGAGATCTCACATTTGTTCCCAATAATATCTCCTTTGCCTCCAAGGAAGTGACCAATTGAATCATCTCTTTCGCTATCATCGTTAAAGGACTTATGAGAACTCTTCTGACTGTATGAGTGACCATCACGACGTCGGCTCATTGCGCGATGACTATAATCAGATCATATAAACCACTCCCAACCGATGTCGATGACCATATTTGTATGCCTCTCGAGAACGTGACCGGGAGTAGTCTTTGCGACTGTGATGTGTGCTGTGATGACTAAAGGGTATTCTTGGAAAATGGGGAACATACTGAGAAGAATGCCCATCGTGTCTCGAATGATAATGATGATGAGAGTCCCTATATAGTCAAACAATGAAATAGTGAAATACGTTCGACTGCGACGACTGTGACGATGGGAGGAAGATCTGCTTAAATGATGTGACATCCTGTTTTCAGCACAAATTGCCACTCAGCAAGCAAACAATTGGAGATTCCAAAACTTAAGTGAGAAAAATAGGCTAAAGGGATAGTTGACGAAAAGTAGCACTATTTGGAGGTGAATAGCTGTGAAGTTGATAGGAGTCCTAACGGTACCTTCTATTCGTGCGCCCTTGAACTGATTGAGAAAAAGGAAAGGTACAATCAATACCCAATAAATCGATTTATCCGCCAGCGAATAAGGACTATATATTCAATTGAGCCCCATTAGTTGTTTTGAATAACTCATTGTCCTGAAACAAGAGATGTCAACCAATTCAAACAGCGAAGTTGTGCTAAGTTTCTATGCAGAATTCAAGGTTTGACAAATACTCAGCAATTCTGAGTTCTAGACTAGTACGTTCAGTCGTTGCGAGAAATGTGCTGTTCAGTTAACGAGAAGATATATTTTGCTGCTTTCTACCGATGGAAGACAACAAATTGGGAAGTTCCTCATTCCAGATATTTTGAATGTAAATTCTTCAAATACAGATCATGCATACAGTCTGAAGATTACTGTAGGCATTATTCATCCGACTTACGTCTGTAGTGCACAAGTGGCTCTTTTATCTTGATGGTTAACGATGAAAACAGCATGAAAGTGTTCAGTTCCTATCTTGACGAGATTATGAGGATGTCACAGCAAGTGCGCTTACGAACCAAGGAGATGATCTTTGCTCGCAACAATGTGGATGTAATTGTAGATGAAAGGACTTATATGTAGGAAGATTGTGCAGATACCCAGTTTGCTGATATTCTCTCAGGTCTTTTCCAATGCAAACAACCTGCAGACTTAAAGCATCTTTTGAATCGTGTTCAGGAATATCAAAATACGATGGATATTTCGATTCTTGCTCTTCAGAAACCATAGTAGTTTTGGATTGTCTCGTTTATTCTAGTTACTTGAATTTCGTTGAATGTTTGCGCTACCTTCAAGACGACCTTGTCACTAATGATCTTATGCAGTATGCAGTGAGTCTTGTATCTGGATTTGATGATATTGTTGATGATCCTGTAACTGGGGATGAATTGAAGCCAACAAGAGTGAATATTCGAGAGGTCTTTATCGGAGAAAGTAATATTGGAAAAGGTAACAGTTTATGGAATTGCTGATTTCTAGGCAAATATGGTACAGTATATGTAGGTACAATTCGAGGCAATCCAGAACGCATTGCTCTGAAACGTATTAGTAAAGCCAACATGACAGCCTTGGATGTGAAGAATGTGATGGTGATAAGTGATTGAATTGAATCATATTTAGAAAGAAGCAGCAATTCTATACAAACTTCGTCGCCATCCCCATATAGTTGGTCTGCGATACTTCTGGGAAGACGATCATAATTACTATCTAGTGCAGGACCTGATGAAGGGAGGTGAATTGTTCAATGCCATTGTTAGTATGCACTCCTTCAGCGAGGCACAGGCACAGCGGTGCGTACTGACTCTCCTCTGTACACTTGATTACTGCCACCAGCGAGGTATCGTTCATCGCGATTTGAAGCCAGAAAATCTGCTGTTAGGAGAACGAGGCAAATTAGACTCCATTCGCATTGCTGATTTTGGTCTAGCGAATCAGCTGGATATCTCAAATACTCTAAAGTCGTATTGTGGTACTCCTGGTTACATTGCTCCTGAAATCGCTATGAACAAACCGTATGGTGCTGCTGTTGATATGTGGAGTTTGGGTGTAATAGCCTATATTTTGTAACTCCAGAAATTGTCTCTAATATGTAGGTTGTGTGGATATCACCCGTTTCCCCAGAACGATGACAAGCGTATGCTGTATAATATATGTCATGGAATCTTTAATTTTGATGGTGATAGCTGGGCGGACAAGAGTGAGGAGGCCAAGAACTTCATAACTCGTTTGTTATGTGTGGACCCAGCAGAGCGCATGACAGCACGTCAGGTGATGGAATAGGAGGAGAATGAGAAGTAGGCACTAACTCATCATTGGATGATGTTTGAATCGCAGAGTACAATGAATATGAATCGTGCTGTTCAAGAACTGGAACGCTTCAATGCTAGGAAGACTGCTCATATGGTGAGTAAGAAGTGATGTGATGAGGTGAGGATTAGACATGGCAGCAGCAGCCTCTATGGGTCTTCAAGTGATCAATTATGTAGCTATTGCTGATTGCTGTATAAAATGAGTTAGAATGTTATGAATAGTGGTGTATGTGAATCCAACGACTTCTCAAAACCCCTTGTTCTCTATGCCGCGTGGCACAATTTTGAGTGTAGATAATATGATTGATTCTGTGGATGGTGTCTGGATTCATGTTTTCAATAATGGCTCAGCTCAGAATAGAAACATGAAGAACCCAGCTGGAAGTGAGAGAAAAAAGAGATAGATAAAGCGTAGAATGGGTTTTGGCAGGAAGAAAGATGGATAACCCTATTTGTGTTCCTGTTCAGAAGTCGATTTATATGAGTCGGTTTAAGAAGGGAAAGACGTTCCACTTGGTGAAGAAGTCCCCTTCACGAGATGAACCAATCAAATACCAGGTACCAGGAGGATTTGCAATGATTGCTGATGAATTGATTGTAAATAGTGAAGGAACATGGATTCAAATCAATCAACAGACATTGTATCAGTTTAATGTAACGATAGAGCCACCTCTGTATGTATGTGTCATCTTGGGAGAGAATAGTGTACTGTTTGATAAGATTTATGGTAATTGGACTGTTTGTGAGAAAAAATAGTTGAGATGAAGGTAATAAGCGAAAAGAAAAGATGGAGGAGAGGGGCATCGATCCCCTTACCTCTCGCATGCTAAGCGAGCGCTCTACCATCTGAGCTACACCCCCTAACTGTTCAGTTCCCTTCATGTCTCAATTTCAATCCCTATTCTCAAGTAGTTTCATCGAATATTCAGAAATCTTGAGACCAATGCTGTATGGAAAAACTATTGAGTACAATTTGGGTGAATGTCAATGACCGAAAGAACGGAATTGGTAAAGTTCGAACCAGAGGCAATGCGTGCCTTTGTCAAATATAAACTGTTAAAGAAGGTTATCGCGCAATGTATGGATCGGAGAAAACTAAAGAGTGAAAAAGATTCAGAAAGAATGAGTTCTTCAGATATGTCTCCTGAAGATATGCAAGAGATGGATGCAAAAGCAATGACAACGTATAGTGCATTTGTTTGTATTGTTATCAATAGATTTGTGGAGGATGTAATTGAAGATGTAATCTCCGTGAATCAGTATTACAACAAAAAGTTTCAAACAATTGTGGAAGAGTATGATGCTTTGTGTATGATCGTATTTGAGAATATTCGAAGAGTATAGATAAAGGACAGATTGTAAGGATAGAAGCCTAGACTCTTTAAACGGAACCGTCGTGACCCAGAAATTCTAAAGCGGATCTATAATCTCCTGGGTGAGATGCTCCTTCTTCAGTACTTTAGTTCGATCAACTACATCGGTATTCGAAAAGTATCCCTGTCACCATCGGTTCACTGTAGATCATCAAGAAGTTCCGAAAAGTAACAAAGAGTACTGCAGTGGACAATGTGATGACTATCATCACCAATTCCTCACTTCATGATGTAAACACACAGAATGAAATGATCCTTCAAATCCAAGAACTTTATTTCCTCCGTATGGCTGATATGAACACAATTAGTAAGCGACGAGGTTGTAGTAAATTCCCTTCCGTGACATTTGAAGTTCTGGAGGCAGAATCCAAACAGCTTCAAGATCCAGAAAGCATTGCCGAAGTTCGGGAG
The DNA here is from genome assembly GCA_027406425.1 of Blastocystis sp. subtype 8. Classification (NCBI taxonomy): domain Eukaryota; class Bigyra; order Opalinata; family Blastocystidae; genus Blastocystis; species Blastocystis sp. subtype 8. Next base: position 12,599 of record JANPWN010000452.1, read on the forward strand.
AACAGCATGAATGATATCATTGCCAGAAATGAAGGTAATCTCTGAACTTTTAACTCATAACTAGCCGCTCCTGGCAAAGACACATTGCGCGATATGCTGTTCCGGGGACATCGCGTGCTTCGTAGCCGCATTCCCTTGCGAATTAGTGATGACACCTCAGACAAAGAATTCGTTGCAGATTCGATGCAGATTCAAATGGCCTTTTATTCAATTCCTGCAGAACTCCTTACAAATGGAGAGGGAGAGATTTTAGATTCTCGTGAAACGATTGTTTGGGAAGGGTATTTAATGCGTCGTGTAGGAATAGAGATAAAGTGTGATTGATAGTATTCAGCTCTAAATCAGTGGAAGCTTCGATACGTGATTGTTAGCAATAAACGATTATGTATTTTTGATACACAGTATGGAGCTCTTAAGAAGAATCTTTTATTTGCGCATATTCAATCTTTATATTCAGGAGAGACATATCGATATTCTACATGTGCCATTCTGATTACAGTATTTGCAACTTCTAATTATCATACCTAGGTTTCCAATGAAGCTTTCTGGTTTGCTTCTTCTGATCAGATTGCCTATCAGCGTTTTCTATCAATTGTCAAGGAATTATACTCGCATTTAGTATTGAAGTTTTTCCACGGGAATCGGACTCTAACACATGCACCTTATTATCACACACATGGAAATGACTCAGATCCTTTATATCGAACAATGAATTCAATCAGAGAAGAATCCATCACTTCTAAGGAAACTCGAGGCACGCGGTACGCTTCAGTTACAAATCTGTTCACAACACCTGGTGATAAATCAACAAAGAAATGATCCATAGAGGTGTCGCAAAATATGGTGCAAAATATAGCGCAAGTTGAGTCACATTCAGCACGTGAGTTAGGCATAGTGACCCCTCAAGACACAGGAGAAACATCCAAACAGTCTCCTATCCAAGAGGAACTCTGGCTTCCTAAGCTAGAAGAGACAAGCAAACGGATTAAGACTCTATCAGGAGAGATTATGCGTTATGTGTATGGTATTTCGAGTGAATTGGATATTTGGTCTGTGCTTCTACGTCTCGATGAGTACTTAAGCGAATCATGGGAACCCTTAGTTGAACCTAATCACAATGAAGAGCTCTTAAGACGTGAAGCAAGCAAGATTGTCGAATGTATTCAAGAATCTCAAGCCAGTAATGCTGTGTTATGGACTCCATTACTAACCTTCTATGCAGTAAGCATCTTTAAATGGAAGTATCCAGCTTTGGCTACTATCTTACAGGGGAAACGGGAGTTTCAACCGAAAGAATTGACTCCAACAAATGCTACTGTTACTAAGTTGTATCGATATGAGCGTCAGATCGGTGATGGACGTTACAGTAGTGTGTGGATTGTAGAATCAAGACAAAATCATCGTTTCTACGCCTTGAAAAAGATCCCACAGTACTCTCTCGATAAGTATGAGCGTTCTACTCTTCAAGTAAATACTCCTTTTCTCTCTCCCATCTAGAAAGAGGTATTTAATATGATATTATTACGAGGTCATCAAGCCATCGTCAAGTTCTATGGATACTTTGAAGATGATTATAATTTCTACATAGTTATGGTTCTCTTGTCCTTCATCACTCACTCATAGGAACTCGCTCCAGGAGGAAGACTCTTTGATTACATCAAGCAAAGACAGCAATTCACTGAAGGAGATGCCCAAGTCATTGTACGAGCCTTAGTTGGAGCTGTGGAGTATTGTCATGCTAATGGGGTTGTTCATCGTGATCTCAAACCACAGAATATTCTATTGATGGAGTAAGCATCATGATATGAAGTAATGAAAAGCGGACAAAAATTGGAATCCATAAAACTAACTGATTTTGGTTTTTCGTCGACAATGGAACATGGCGCGTTGACAACTTCACTCGGAACCCCTGGATATACTGCCCCAGAAGTGTTACGAGGCCAGTCTTACAACGACAGTGTAGATATGTGGAGTCTTGGCGTTATCACCTACATTCTGTATATTCCAGAAATTCTCCTGATTTGTAGATTATGTGGATATCCTCCTTTCGCTTCTGGTAACGATATGGAGACCTTACGAAAGATCTCTAAGGGGGAATTCCAGTTCTACCCGAAGGAATGGGATAGTGTTAGTGAGGACGCTAAGGATTTCATTCGCAATTTGATAGTGGTTGATCCGACTAAGAGAATGACAGCTTGTCAGTGCGCAGATCACCCTTGGCTGAAGAATGCAACTCCGGCGACAGTAAATCTCCCCGGAGTCATCCAAGGAATGAAGAGTGTTAAGAAGTGTAAAAGATCGGAGTATTTTTGTCACATTTAGTTCAGCTTCAAGTGGCAACAAATCGATCAATTGATAAACGAGAGATACGCACACATTTGTGTCGTAGTCGTGTAGATGTGCCCGTATTGGCAACAGCAGGTGCTTCTTCTGCTAGTGTTGGTTCAATTCCCGCGGGTAGTCGATGATGAGGGAAGTAAGGAATAGGATCTCCTGTTGAAGTGGCACAAGAAGTATGGATCGATGGAGTGCAGTATGGATACTTGACAGAGAAGTGTTGTGAATACTATGATATCCAGAAGAAAGGAGTATGTGTAGCAATCCAGAGCGAGGATCGAATGTATTGTGTCCATGCATTAACCTACTTATACAAAAAGAAAACAGAGAGTGAGAGATAAATAACTGAATAACTGAATAGAAGTATCGAATATTTATTCCTCGCCTTTGCCAGATAATAGTGTGATTGGTCCATTCACACACCAGGAATTAGTGTGTGATACGGAGGTTCATATTGGAGGAGTACGATGGGCCATTGTTCATCATATGATGTATGAGCCATTGAGGCTGTTTGGTGTACCTCAAGCATGGGTGATCTTGAAAGATGAACACGAAGAGTATTTTACTCGACAACCTATTGATGAAGAATTCAAGAAACGTCTTGAAGCCTATCAGATGTCTAATTAATGGTTTCCATTAGAGGAATTCACTATCCTTCTGTTTAACTCTAAACAAACAATATACTTTGTTTCACTATACAAATAACTGTCTTGGTATTCTTGGAGAGTCTTTGTTGATCGACCGACATCTGAAAACAGTCCAAATACTCGTTTTACATCCTCCACACCCACTG
>JANPWN010000455.1:0-47091 GCA_027406425.1 Blastocystis sp. subtype 8
CATCAACAGCACTGTCCGTGGAAAGTAAGCAAAGTCAGAGATTGAACTGTTTGTTATGTGTTTAAATGTGGAATCGGTTTTACTTAAGAATACTAGTCCATACAACTCAGGTATTCAACAAACAATCATCAATGACCCACTTTTCTAAACATGCTAATAAAGAAACCAATCGAATTACATTCCTCAGTCATATTATATCGTTGAACCATCCTATTCTTAATTCTGTCATTCATTCTTACTGACACTGTTCCTCAGTTAATCCACATCCACTTAGCCCCTTCTTTCCAAAACGATACTCTTCCTTTATAGGAACCAATTCCATAGGGAAATTATTGAGAATAAACTTTACATTCTCCTCATTCTCTAGAGGATCAAATGTACAAGTACTGTAAACAAGAAAGCCTCCAGGACGGAGAAGAGATACTGCCACACTGATGAACTGTCGCTGATAATTCCGATACCCATAGAGTTCCTCCAGAGTCACTTCATGAGAGAGGCGTGGACGTAACCCAAGAGCTGAGCAAGGAGGGTCCAAGAGAATTCGATTAAATTGTTCCCGTGGATATCCTGGAATTCTTGCAGTATTCGCATTGACTCCAGCAAGAAGCAGATTACGTAGTGGTATCGGTATATTGGATGGGAGATTGGAATCCAGTAACATAAGTTCTTTCTGATTCTTCAAATTCAGTTGCTTTGACTTGTTTGATTGTTGATATCTATCCAAGATACGATTTGCTTGTTCCTCTACTGACAGTATCACATCAGGAGAAATCGCATCTGGACCTCGTTTCTGTTGCTTATCACGCTGTTTTCTCTCTTTCTGTTTCTGAATACGGATCAACTTTTTCTGGAAGCTTTTACTGTTTAAAGGAGACGTCCTCTCTTCAGGATGCTATTTCTCAAATAGTCATTCTTTCCATACAGTCAGGGTATATGATGAGTCCTGTTCAATCAACTGGTTCTCTTCCTCTTCTGTCAATACTCCCTATTTCAGATTCCAGTACTCAAATATACTTTGGTCATATCCTGATATCGAATTTGAAGTGATTTGTATCCAAATTTCTGCTTAATTACCAAGAGATTATCCACAGCCTTCTTTAGACTACGATCCATTCCCATCTATATTGTATCTTTTTCAATATCACCTACAACCAGTCCCTTATCTTCCATCAACATGGCTAGATGTGACCATTTGTTGCCAGGTGCAGCACAACAATCGAGGATTGTCTCTCCAGGCTGAGGAGATAAAACATGACTTGTAATGAGTGAGGGGAAATTCTGCATAAGAAGCGTATCAGGAAGTTGTTGAAGTGGAGGTAAATCAACTACGGATAAGTTTAGCCACATAATGCCCACAAGAAAGACGATGAATATGATCTATACATAGACCTGATTCCATTGAAAAAACTTCAGCACGAGAGAGTTGAAGAATCCCTTCACCAATAATTCTAGAGATTAATAATTATTAGGTGGTATACAAGTTGCGGCCAGTAAAGTTGGAAATATCTGAACCTCGAGGAAGATCACAGTTCTGAAGATCAACTGCAAGACAAACTCGGGTTCCCTTGACACATGATTTGGATACAGATCGTATTCCCTTTACAAAAATATCGCTACCACGAAGTACACTCTCGGCACATAATCGATCAATCAAGACCTATTAATGAGTTTATTTCCCAATTTCAAACAAGAGGTAGCTGACGCAAGTGTTTAATATCTGGACATATTGACTTAGCAGAGGGAATAATGATGAGTTCTTGAATGGACTCATGTAAAAATGGTTTGACTGGTTCTCGATTCTCTTCTAGAAGGGTTGAATTGAAGGGCTCAATGAGAGTTCTGACGGTAGTCAACTACAACTGAACCCAATATAAATGAAATACAGCCTCTTCTCTTGTCACTTTAAGAAGATTAATACGAATACTGGTATACCTAGAAAGTCAATTCACGAAAGTAAGGAATACGGAGGAGCTTGACACGCCAAAGTGCATATCCTTTTAAATTCATCTTTTCCTAATCTGGATGAAAAGAAATCGTTCACATCTTGTTGAAAGTCAATAGTGAAGTCAGAAAGCGACACATATGAAGCACTAACCAGTTGATCTTCCTGTGTCGTCACAGAATCTGACATCGAAGTAAGGTAATCAAACAAACACTACAATCATACTAAAACCCCAATCATTGCTTATCTTCTAGCAAAGGCATGAGTTGCTTCTCAGTATTCTGGTCAACGTCCTTACCTAAGTCCTTCATCACTTCCAGTTCATCTCTATTCCTTATACCTCCATCAAAAGCTTACAATATAGCAGTACGCAACCAAGTAACAAAACCATTCTGTCCCTCCTTCTCAGCTAATTCCAAAGGAGTTAAATTGTCCTTATTCTTCTGAATCAAAAGATTCATTACAACATTTGATGCACCATTTTCCATCATTACTTCAACTGCACCCACATTGTTGTGATAAGCAGCCCAGTGGAGACAATTCCAGCTATCTTCATCCTTCATCATTGGATCTGCACCCAACTGGAGAAGCTTGTTCACTACTTTGACATCACCAAGAGGATTACCCATTACAACCATCAGAGGCGTCCAACCACGCTACAAATTAAACCAATTCCAACATATTAACCTCAGTAGCAGTATTTACACTGGTTTTCTGACAAAGCACAAGAAGTCGATCATAATTAGCAACTTCACCATCATCCCAACACTTAACAATTTCATCTCTTAACACCTTCTCAGACTGATCACGTGTCATCTTGCTCACAGGTCTACAATTAATAGACAAATACTATCTTACACTTCAGTCTGTTCCTTCCAGGGATGATCGAGCGTTTTACCCAGAACATGTTTCTGAAAGAGTGGATTTGTGTACATGTTAAACGGGAGCTGGATAACATTCATAACCAATCCATAGTGCATTCCCATCTTAAATGAGAGCAAACCCAAAGACATTAAGACACCCGAAAATGCACCGGTAATTGCCTGTGTACACATCATCTCTTCCTTTTCAAAATATGTTGTTTCCTCAACTACCTCCTGACCAAGCATATTATTCACGATGTAGATCTTGGTATCATCATGCTTTCTTCTAACGATTGTCCGAATATAGTAGAACATAGCCGAGTTCACAACGACGCTGATAACATATCCAATACGCACCTTAAGTAAAGTGTCAGGATTTGTTGTGTCAACGAAGCGTGAAAGGACCATTGACGCAATCATGACAGCGATCCTTACAATCTGATTCATTCCGGGCATTGTGTGTGGCTGGAAAAAGTTATCTGTGAAGAAGGAGAGCAAGACTTCGAGACTACAATACACTCTTCTAGTGTGCATACGCTTATTTTGTGGTCTACTAGATTCTAAGTGTACCAGTAACTCGAACTGAGCAAGTGAATGGGTTATATATGAATCACTAAGAATAATGGATTAGAAGATAATGTTTCGGTTATCAGGAATGAAGAAGACCTTGGTTACTCAATTCAGGCGATATGATTCTTCAATGCATTGTACGGGTTCTATCCAACGTGTAATAAGTAGAATGGTCATATAACCATTAGTATTTTCCGGGAATGACATTTCATTTGAAAGTTGGAGATGATCTTCATTGGAAACGTGTTTTATCTCAGAAGCTCGTTAAATTTATGACGGAACGTTAATATTAAGATTGACCAGTTTGCGGACGTGACTTGCGATCACAATCCCATTCACAGCAGTTCATCTAATGGCAAAGCTATTGCACATGGGATGCTATATGGGAGTATGTTTTCAGCAATGATTGGAAACTATGTATGTGTCAAATGAACCCTTCATTGTCAGTTACCAGGAACAGTCTATCTTAAGCAAACTTTCCGGTTTCAATCTCCTGTACCTGTAGATACAGAAGTAGAAGGTGAGAATAAGAGGGAAGTATTATCGTAGCAGTTATTACTATAACTCGCCTATTCCAGTCTCACCGTATTGCAGTCCTTTCAACAACAATTCTATCACCATCTAGCAACCTTCTCTGTTCAGGAGAGGCAACAATATCTCTTCCCTCCTTATCGTGAATTGTTTGTTATTAGGAGACAATTAATACCATTTACCAACAGTCTGATATTCAAGTCATCTTACTTCAGAGGAATGAACTTAGAAGAGTGGGTAGCACCGATACCAGGGCGGTTGTGTTTCACAGGAGTGTACGAGAGTGAGAATTCTCCCAAATAGTGACCAACCATCTCAGCCTTGATTTCAACGTTGTTGAAGTTGCGACCATTGTACACACCAACAATACATCCAATCATCTCAGGAACAATGATCATGTTACGAAGATGAGTCTTTACAGCTTCAGGACGTTCATTCTCAGAAGCAGCAGCCTTCTACCCATCAATTATACCTATTCAATACTTACAGCCTTCTGGAGACGCTTCAGAAGAGCCATAGGCTTTCTCTTCAGACCACGACGGAAACGACGACGAGCTCCAGCCTTCACAATCACTTAATCAATACAACATCATACTCCAACCAACTCCATCAGATCCTTAGGAGACATATCGAGGAGCTTATCCAAATCAACTCCACGATAAGTGAACTTCTTGAAAGTTCTCTTCTTCTTTTGTTCAGCACTCAAAGTAGCAGTAGCATCCTAAACAAAGTGTTAGACGACGTTTTTCACAACTAAACCACCTTTTCGATTCAATCAGTAACAGAATTAATCATAAAGTGATTACATACAGCTTCAGACATTTTGGCTTAGTGGTAAGAGATATCTGGAGTGAGAAAGAAATGGTGAGCGAAACTATTTAACCCCTTGATTCATTGAATTCTCTAATTATTCGAGGTATAAATCGAATGGATTGGGGCAAATTGAATTCTTTCTTTCTCAATTTCTCGACAAATTGAAATGGAATGATGGAGTAGGAATAGGAACATGAATAGAATAAATAGGAGTGGATGAAAATGAGTAAAAATGAGCAAACTTACATGAACTCATATAAGTCTACACAACCATTCATACCCGATTATCAAGACGAAACACCGATGTTAAACTTCTCATTCATTTGATAGGATGATATGATAGGTCAATTTGAAATGACCATTTTCCCGGTTTGGATCGAATCGGAGGAAATCGATTTTGAATTACAAGAAGTTCTCTTCCCAATTCATTAAAGTAGATCGATGTAGAATGATTCATGAACATAGATAATGTATTTGGAAGAAATCATTCTTGACGGATTCAAGAGTTATGCAAACCGAACAGTGATTTCCGGTTTTGACAGTAAATTCAACGCAATCACAGGATTGAATGGAAGTGGGAAATCGAATATCCTAGATGCAATTTGTTTCGTCTTGGGCATCACCAACTTGAGTCAAGTATGTTCTATATTTATGGAGTGATGATTGTGTAGGTTCGTGTAAAGAATCTTCAAGAATTGGTATATAAACAAGGTCAAGCAGGGATTACTAAAGCGACCGTGACATTAGTGTTCAATAATGAGAAGAGTGACGAGAGTCCAATTGGATATGAACAATATGACCGTATCACGATAAGTCGTCAAGTAGTAATAGGAGGTCGAAACAAATATCTGATTCAAGGTCATACAGCTCAAGTGAACCAAGTTCAAAATCTATTTCACAGTGTTCAATTGAATGTGAACAATCCTCACTTCTTGATCATGCAAGGACATATAACAAAAGTATTGAATATGAAACCGAGCGAGATTCTTGGAATGGTTGAAGAAGCGTGTGGAACTCGTTTGTATGAAATGAAGAAACTACAAGCTCAAAAGACGATGGAAAAGAAAGACAGTAAGGTTGCTGAGATTACAAAGATTCTGAATGAGGGTAGGAATGATGTTGAAGGTTGATAGTAGACATTACTCCAACTTTAGAGAAACTACGAACTCAACGAAGTGCATACTTACAATGGGCATCGAATTCAACAGAAATTGAGCGTTTGCGTCGTCAACAAACTGCATATACTTATTATGAAGCTCGAGAGATTCTTCGTCAAGGAGATATGGAGAATCGATTGATTGCAGAAGAATTGAATCTTCGTGATAGTTCGGATCGATTGAATGTGGGTATGGATTGTGGGTGTGATGTATAGAAACAACGTGAATCCCTCGAAGAAGAGATTCATTCTCTCCAAGAATCGAAAGTGAATGCAAGTGGTAATGAACTGGAAGAATTACATGTGAGTGTGTGTAAAATGCATGTGATGGTAGAAACGTGAACTAAATCAATCGAAAGAATTAGTGAAAGAGAACAGCAACTATGTGAATGAGATTCAATCCTTGGATCGTGAGAAACAGGAAGTTCGTCGAACTGAAGATCGTATTCGAGTGAATGAGCGTTCTCTAGAAGAACTGGAGCTCCGGATTCGCGTTGCTGTGGTAGATGTGGATGATGTGTAGCAGAAGCGATGTGAAGTGGATGGTCTGAAGAAGGATGCTGAAGAAGAACGTGTTCGTTTAGAAGAATTGGAGAGACAATTGGAGCGTATGGAGCGAGGTGATACAAGTGAGGGTGGGACAAGTTTCGGTGAGTTAGTGAGTGCTGTAATGATGGTTATGTGTGATGATGGATAGCAACGTCGTGAACAAGTTGAATTGACGAGTCGAATGAAACAACTCCGTCAACGGTTGAGTGCGACTGAGAGCGAATACCACCGTTTAGAAGAATTGTTGGCGAAGAGTTCATGTGAGGCAGAACGATGTAGTGCTGAACGAAATGCATGCGAGAATCGCGTTCAAGCTGCTCGAAGTGCGATGAACGAGATTCGATTTGACTCTGTGGGATATGAACGAGTTCAGAGTCAGTTACGTAAGGCAGAAGAACGTTTTGAAGAAGCGAATCGTGCTTATGAGAAAGCAGAAACGACTCTAGATCCCAATCTCCAGTTCTCCTATCCTGATCCTGAACCTGGATTCGACCGATCTCGTGTGAAAGGAATGATTGCTCATTTGATCGAAGTACGAAACCCCCATTACACACGCGCTGTTGAAGCGGTTGCTGGAAACAAGCTCTACAATGTGATTGTGGACAACGAGAAAACCGGTCAAGTACTGTTGAAACAGAAGTTGCAGCGACATGTGACGATGGTTCCACTGACTCGAATCACCCATCACACACTCCCTCCTCAGAAAGTGATCCAGGCTCAACGTATGGATCCTTCTGGCTCGCTGTGTTTGGCTCTGACACTGGTTGGATATGCTGAGAATGTGCAAGAAGCTATCGAGTTTGTGTTTGGGAGTACGTTGGTGTGTGAATCTCTTGAAGTGGCTCAGAAGGTGGCTTTCAGTCCGAATGTGCGTGTACGAACAGCGACTGTGGGAGGTGAAGTTGTGGAGCCAAGTGGAGTTCTTGAAGGTGGGTCACGGAAACACGAAATTGACGCTTTGGCCTCCTTGGCATCACTGAAACGTCTGCGAACGGAACGTGATACAATTGAAGAGGAAATGAAGCATCTTCGCACCCAATTCAATGACTTGAGTGAGAAACATCGATTGTTCAGTGCTGCCCAGAGTCGTCTGGAGCTGGAGCTCCACAATCTAGAAGTGTTAGAAAGCTCTGGAGGCGTTGAAGAAACCTCGCGTCTGTCAGAAGAAGTGAATGGAAAACGGAAAGAGATGACAGAATTGAATCGAAGTCTGAGTGAAGCTGAAGAGACACTGAAGCGAGGTGCTATTCGTCTGAGCGAGTTAGAAGCGAAAGAGAAAGCAATGCGGAATGGTGGAAATGATATCAGCGAGTTACGTCGTGAAGTGGAATCAAGTCGACTATTGTATAAAGAGAAGACGAAGGCAGCAGAGAAGGGTGATAGTGAAATGGAAGAACTGCTGTTAGAAGCTGAAGAATTGCGTGGCGAAGTGAATCGACTTCGTTCGAGTGTGGAAACGCAGAATGAGATGATATCGAAGCACAGTCAGTTGACAGAGAAATTGGAGGCACGTGTGCGTGAATTGAAAGAAGCGTATGAACAAGTGAAACGTGAAGCAAGTGAGAAGAAGGAGGAAGTCCGTCGTCAGTCAGAAGAAATTCGATCACTTGAGAAACAGTTGGATCATGTAAAGAATGAGATGAATGAAACAGAATCGAAACTGAAAGCAGTGAGTGTTCGTAAAGCAAAGCTACAGAAAGCGCGTAAAGAGGCAGAGAATCGGGTTGAAAGTCTATTGAGTGCTCATCCATGGCTGGGAACAGAAGAGAGTGAATTCGGTAAAGCAGGAACTGATTATGACTTTGGGAATCTTGATATGACCCAGGTGTCAAGTCGAATCGAATCACTAGAAGAGGAGCAAGAACAGCTGGGACGTCGACTGAACAAGAAGGTGCTAGGAATGATGGAAAAGGCAGAAGGAGAATATCAAGAACTCCTGAAGAAGCGACGCATCATCGAAAATGATCGATCCCAAATCGAAAAAGTGATCGAAGAACTGGACGTGAAGAAACGAGAAACACTAGCCAGCACATACGAGAAAGTGAATCGGGACTTTGGATCGATCTTCTCTACTCTCCTTCCTGGTGCCTCCGCTCGATTAGAACCTCCTGCTGGAGGAAGTGTGCTAGATGGACTAGAAGTACGTGTTGCCTTCGGAGGAAAAGAAAAAGAATCACTATCAGAATTAAGTGGAGGTCAACGAAGTCTCCTCGCCCTCTCTCTCGTTCTCTCCCTACTCCTATTCAAACCAGCACCCATGTATATCCTCGATGAAATAGATGCCGCTTTGGACCTGAGCCACACTCAAAACATCGGACGAATGCTCCGACAACACTTCAGCCAGAGCCAATTCATCGTCGTTAGTCTAAAAGAAGGAATGTTCAATAATGCTAATGTCATCTTTCGAACGAAATTCATCGATGGAGTAAGTACAGTCACCAGAACCGAAGGAATGAAAGAAACTCATAGAATCAACGAATCAGAAGATAACAAAACTACAGAAGGAAAAAGAAGAAAAAGGAAAGAATGATGTCATATCTTAGTGGACAATGTTGATTAAAAAAACAATTGGTGTTAGGTTACAGAATTTGTGTAATATTCTCAAAATATGGCTACACTTATATATTCCAACTTCACTTACATGTTGTAATGCTTTTGTAACAGTAATCCGTTTCTTCGGATCCAGTACTAGCATCTGTCGAATCAAATCCAGCTTTAAGAGATTTGGTTCACCCTTCTTATCATAGTTAATGTCGCGTTGTCGAATTGTTCTCTACTTCTTATCTAGTAATCTAAGACTCACCTGCATTACACTCGTTACGCAATCTTCCATTGCTATCTTTCCCTCTAATGCACTTACACAATATGATCTTAGAGTCATCGAATAGCACTTCCTCTCGGCTAAATCACCCTATGATTTATCATCTCAATTTACTCCTCACATGATGGAAATGAAGCTTTGCATACAAACGCGGTTCACAATCGAAGAATTGCTTATGCCCAAAGATCATCTCCAGCATCATCACACCCACAGACCACATATCATAGCTCTATCAATCAATGTACCTCATATTAGCAACTTGGGAAAAACGGTTATTCACAGCTTCTGGGGGAGCATACAATTTTGTACACTGCTCTGCAGAAGCAGGAAGAGGATATAATGCTGGCACTTCAGGGAGTATTGCTGAGCCAAAATCAATCTATAATCAACCATCATTTAAAAACCCACAACTTTTACACTAAGTGAACGATAGTCCACCATTCCACCCACTGTGCGCAGATGGGAAATGAGAATATTTTCCGGCTTGATATCACGATGAATGACTCCTGCCTGGTGAATATGCTCCAGCACACGAAGAACGCGATAAATAATCACTTGAAAAAGAGTATCATCTTCTCGCATTTGTCTCCAGAACGGCTAGATAATCAAAAGATCACTGTACGTACTGATGGATGAACTATCATACCTTCTGATGATGATGCAGAAGTAGGTTTATCTTGCGCTGTTGGACTAGAGTCCTGACCCCAACCCCATATTCTTCTAAATCGACTAAGATATCCTTCTTCCTGTGACTTGGAGACAAGTGTGGAATGATCATCACGAGCTCGATCTGAAGCAGAGGAAACATAAATCATTTGTGACAGAGAAACTCCTTCATACCGAAATACTAGCCAGGGAATGGAAACAATACGATCTGGAAGGAAAGGAGATGTATTCATTAAAAGACCAATATCTTGAATGAAACATTCCTCGTATCTAGTTATTATGAAGTCGATAGGAAAGTACTGGGCGATTCCTTCCACTCCACGGAAGAGTAAACCCATGAAGATTTCTCGTCGTGCTGCAAACACACTTTCTATCCCCTTTTCCTATGAGTCAAATTAACGGTGATACTATTACGATTCGAATTCGCTTTAGAATAAATAAGGTCTGATCACGAATATGCTGAGCCATCCAGATATGACCGAAGGAACCACTATTCAGCATACTCTCCGAAATGACATATTCCTTTTGACTGCTTAATGAACTACATCCTAGATTTACATCATTGAAGATTCCCTCTATACTCATACTAAAGACTTTCTACTACCAAAAAACAGTGTAGTATCTATTGGATGGATTGTTATTGTGCTTTCTTCAACTTCAATCAACGAAGTCGAGGTATCGACAGGCTTGTAGGAAGAAATGCTTTTAGCTTGCTCCAAAGATAAAAATGGAAAGAATTTAATCCTAGATATCAATAACTATCTCTCCTTTACAGGTTACTATCATACACTTGAAGAAGATTGTCCCCTTTCTTTCTCACTTCTGTGGAATACATCGATGGGAAGGAATTCAATAGCTCATACTTGTTCAGTGGCCCGATTGATTTCCTGATTAGTTCTTCATCTTTTGATATTATAGTCGAACTTTCTCGTTCCTCAATAACAACATCACTTGCTTTTAGAGTAGTAAAAAGGATGACTAAGGATATCCATAACAGATTCTTCCTAACACCTTCAGAATGGCCTCTCTGCATCATGTATAAAGGATACCGAGAGAATTCAAACACCAGAATAGATTGACAAAACAAATATAACCAACCATGCAACACGATATTTATGAACTGTTTGTTCTATTAGAAAAGAATGACTGTGACATCATTTATCCATTTGCAGTCTTGACTATTTCTGCTGCTACTGATCTATTGAGAGTATAGTTCTCAATCGCATTACTTAATTGTGATTATATAAAGAGATCCTCGAATAAGGAATTGGATGAAAATTCCGTGTGCTCATTAGAGGGTAGAACAGTCGATTCTCTGGAAGGCTAGTATTCTGTACTCAAGCGATAAACAGATAATGTAAGTGCTTTTATAAAATTTTCATGTTCTTATACAGTAGATGGTGAAGTGTCTTAAGCCCGGAAAGGTTGTAGTCATTCTGTCTGGCAAGTATGCCGGTAAGAAGGCTGTTATTGTGAAGGTCAACGAGAATGCCAATGACAAGCATAAGTTCCCTCATGCTGTTGTTGTTGGTGTTGAGCGCCCTCCTCGCAAGGTTGTTAGAGCTATGAACGAGAAGAAGATCAACAAGAAGACTCAAATGAAGGTTTTCACCAAGGTGATGAATCTCCAGCACTTCATGCCCACCAGGTTTGGACTTTATACATTAGTTGACCTTCAAGATACACTGTTGAGTATGATTTCAGTGCTCTTCCTAAGGAGGGAGTGGAAGCTGCTGAGAAGAAGGCTGCTTTGAAGACAATTGCCAAGACCTTCCAGGAGAGGTAGAAATATATGTGGTTGGTGATGTATAGTTATTTGAAGCAGAATGAAAACGAGAAGGAGAAGACTAAGGCTGGTGTTGCTTATCTCTTCAAGAAACTCTACTTCTAAGGCAGAGACAGATTCTATGGTTTATCTTGAGTATGAAAGAATGATCTGTTTGATAAGAAACATATTGCTAAAAGAAGTAGATCACAATTAGGAGCGACGAGGTAAGGAGAAGTCTAAATTTGGCCCTCGTGGATTTGAATAGGTTGAATAGCCTCTATTTGTAGTATAAGGTCTAATAATTAAAGATATATGAACAAGTACTTAGAGGGAGTTTGGAGTGGATAATTGGCTGGTTGAGAATACATATTCATAGGTCGGGTATTCATTCCATAGGGCCGTTGTGTAGAAGTGACATAGGTACTGCTAATTGGGTTGTTGCGGTTACTGAATGCGTCTGGATCTGTTGTACCAATCGTATTATTATGATTATTGAATGAGAAATGATTAGTCGTACCGATTGTATTATTACGGTTATTGAAAGAGGAAGATGGAACAGGTTGATTCTGAGGAGGTGAAGAATCATTGAAGATGTATTTGAGTCCTTTCTGAAGTCGATTCCAGAATCCGTCCTCTACTGGTTTGGGATTGTATGAATAAGTAGGTGCATCATCCACAATCATTGTTGTTGTGTCCATAGCACCACCATAGCGTGACTGATTCTTTGATCGTTCATTGTCTCGAATTGCATTCTTCATCACCACATACATTGAATAATCTGGCTATCTATCAGATTCAATAACATCACCAACCATAATCAATCTTGATGAATTCACAAATTCGTTGATATATGAAGCCGTTGCTCCAGTGAGTGAATACCGTATTTCAGAGTTATGCTTTTATCATTCTCTCCATTCATCCCCTACCAGCTTCAAGTACTGTTTCATCTCATCTATCTCCTGATAGATCGCTTTGTAAGTATATTCGTTCTGTTCTAACGATAGGAAGAAGTCCTCTAAGGATTATCGATAGGAATCTGACTCACCTCGCTGGGTCAAGAAGTCTGAGGTCAAACAGGCATATATTAATCTCCACTCATTGGTCCTACATCAGAGACATCTTCATATAGTACACATTCTTCATCTTCAGTTGACCTGATACAAATCCAAGTAAAATTACTGCCAAAAATACAGTGAGAGATATCTGAACCGAAGAGCTGCAGCTAAACAGAAGAAAGAAGGGAATAAGCTTCAGAGAGGCAAAAATAGTCCGAATATCAGTCGTATTCTTAGTATGAATATGTGATGTCATATAATAGAGAGTAATTCCAAGACAGATACTACTGTAGCTAGAAATAAGACTTAAAATGGTGTTGAACATGAGCGAAAATAGAGGATGATTCGAGACGATAAGTTGGAGATACTGATAGAAACTATGGCAAAGCATAAACCGAGTGAGAAGAAAGATAAAAGAGAGTTTGATAATTAGTTGTAAGGTACGAGAACGGACCACTCTAGAAATTTACGTAATGAAATGAATCTACAGTGTTGTAATTGAATAACAGAACACAACCAGAACAAGAATAGGTGAGAGGACAAGAGAAACAGTATACAGAAAGATATCGTTTGAATACAGTCTATTCGATCATTTCAACAGAATTTACTTGCTTGATAGCATATTTGTATAACAATATTGCAATCACAGTAAAGATGAGATACAAGAACGAGAACTCTTGAGAGAAATGAACACTAATGTTCATAGCATTGTCTACATTCTTGTAGTCATTTGTAAGTGTGATGAAAGACCGTCCATATGGAGATAAGTAGATTGTTGAAGTAACTTCTCCATCACGAATACTGTCATAAAGTAGAACACTGTTGAGATACCGTTTGCTTGAAATTACACATCAAAACGACAACTACCTCAAATATCTATCAAAGAAGCTGGTAATGAAACGAATAAACGAGGAATCCGGACTGTCAATAGAATATGAATATTCCTTTAGTCTTGAGGATAGTGATACCTTTTGCACAGACCAGAAACTGCGTAATGAATTTGTTCCATTGATGCGCAGAACAACACTCTGTCCTTTTTTGAGCTAAAACAATTAACTTGTTTCTCCAAAGCTACGGTAACAGTCTTTGTGAAAGTAGATCGATCTGAATACCCACAAACAGTAAGAAGAAGTAATAGAAACAGAGTGATTCTCCACAAATACCTCATTTGTGATTTGAAATGATATAAGTTTTAAGCCGGTACATTTTATAAATTCCCGTTATTCTGGAACAAACAAATTTCAACTAGTAGATTATTACTATATAATGAAAGATAATAATTACACTTACCAGGTCACTATCTTCTTCTTCATCCAGCTCAGGGAGTAATTCAGTCTTCTGCAATTCCTCTTTCTTCAGACTATTGTTGATCTTTCGAACTTCTCCACAAAGTGAAACAAGCTCACGACTGAAGACACTAAGTCGATTGGGATTTGTTGGTGAGATCGGTTCTTCTTCTTCGATCAATTCAAGGGCACTTTGTTGTCGGGCTTCCTCTTCTTGTTCTCTCCTTAATCTTTCTTCTTCCAATCGTTTTCTTTCTGCTTCTATTCTCAGTCTCTCTTCTTCTATTCTCTTCTCTTCCAGTTCTTTTACTCGTTCTTCGATTCTCCTTTTCATCTCCTCTTCTAATCGTTGTCTCTCTTCTTCCTCAATTCTCTTCCTCTCCTCCAACTGCTTGATTTTTTCTTCTTCCAATCGTCTTATTTCTTCTCTCTTCAATCTCTCTTCCTCTTTTCTTCTCTCCTCCTCCTGTTTTCTCACTCTTTCTTCTTCCTCTCTTCTCATTCTTTCTTCTTCCTGTTTTCTCCTTCTTTCTTCTTCCTCTTTCCTCATCCTCTCTTTCTCCTCTCTTCTCATTCTTTCTTCTTCCTCTTTCCTCATTCTTTCTTCTTCCTGTTTTCTCACTCTTTCTTCTTCCTCTTTCTTCATTCTTTCTTCTTCCTGTTTTCTCCTTCTTTCTTCTTCCTTCCTCCTCTCTTCCTCTTTTTCTTTCTCCAATAACTGTCTATCCTCTTCTTCCTTCTTATCATTCTCGTTTCCTTTCACTGCCATCACCTCAACTATACATCATTCCTCAAACACAATAATACCGGCTTCATTCACTAATGCTGCAGAGTCATTTCCGATCAAGTGATTCTCAACAAGATATCGGAACGTCAAAGTTAACTGAACAGCAATGCGATGACCCTGAGATGATATACCAACAACACTCCTACGTCCTGATTCGCGAAGTGCTGTTGTGTAATCAGAAATCCCTGTTCCACCCCTTGTTTCTTTAATCCTTCATTAAATAGAAACAAATTTTCTGTTTTAAATGGTTTGAACTCTATGTGTAATACAGAATTATGAAATACTTACTTGGATTCCGATGCCATCGTCCTAAAGGAGCTTTCGGGAAAAGACGCTCATATAACATACACAAGTACTATAGAATCAGATCTGAATTCTAATCATACTTCTCCATTCTCCAAGGAATTCGTGAGATCACTATCAACAGTTATTCCAATAATTTTGGAGATTACATCAGCTACTGCTTCTGAAAGCATCTATATATTAACTCTTCAGTACACTTTCGACTATTTCCTCTCGATGCTTATAATCCTTCATAGCTTCAGTTAAACTACTATCAGGATCATCGATAATAAGTCTTTCCGATTTGATTTGTGGGATTTCCTCAAGTACATTCATTTTTGGGATTCAAATACTTTTCACATTTTGATTGGAGAACTAAATTTGGTGCGCTTAGTCTTGTCTCTTACCCATCTTGTCATATTTATCGTATGTTAAAGCCCATACTAACTCGAAATCAAACTAAGATCATTTCTCATATCATTGACATTGTATGCAATCGGGCATGAATTACTTCATCCTTATTTACTACTTATCAACTCCTTTTCATGTTCTTGATTTCGAAGTTTCCACTTTCTACCATCATTTCATTCTTTTTATATTATGGCGACAACAAAGTGTAGTGTTCTATTAGCCAAGAATCTTCTCATTGAAACTACTAAAACAGGTGACCAAATTCTTATGGAGTGTGGACGAGGTATCAATTGAATTTGAGTGTCATTTTCAGCTGCATACACAACTGCTCGAAGTGTTTTCCACACTAAGGTATTCCGTCTCAGTCAACACATTGATCGCTTGTGTACTCTCTGCAGCCATTTTTTATTATTAGATACATCTGTTTCTGGATTATTCCCCGAAGAACAGAAGAATCTGAACATCACTCGTGAAGAAGTTCAGAATACCGTTCTTGAGAATGTGAGGAAGGCCCGTGACTACTTGTGCAAAGTAAATCCATCCATTCTGACTGACAAGCTTGATGTGAAGTTCAGTGTTATCATTGAAAAACCAACTTCTGAAATTGTTTTCCATTCTGATTCTTATTTATGTACAGAGACTTCCTGTTTCAGTGTTGATTCAGCCAATGACAATGTGCCATCAACCTCCAATTATCTGCGATTTGTATCATGTTGTTCGTAACAATGCAGTTTTGAAGGACAGTTTATGGGTGAAGTATTCCTTTTTCTACTGTATTATTTACTAGGCAACGTGACGCTTATTACAAAAAGAGTGGCAAATCCGTTGAGGAAATTATCCTCAGTGAGAATGGCCTCATTTTTGAAGGAGGACAAAGCAATTTCTTTGCTGTGAAGAATGGCACAGTGTATACAAAAGGAGAGGGTGTCTTACAAGGAACTGTTCGTAACCTTGTTCTTACCATTTGTGAGAAGCTTGGTATTCCAACATGCCTTGAAGCACCTCGTGTTGATGAGATTCCTCTCTGGGATGCGTGTTTCATTACAAGTACAAGCCGCTTTGTGATGAATATTAACACTCTTCGTGTAGTGAATTGGTATTCCGGTTCATTTATAGGAAGATGGAAAAGTGCTGAAGGAATTCAGCGAAGGTAACAAGACAGTAGAAGCAATCAAAAATGCTATTGACAATGAATTGAAAGTGGAGTATATGTATTGTTTTTGTATCATTAGCTAGGTGTGAAGACGCATTCTTGTATGTTTGTTATAACAAAGTTCCATCACTGTTGATTAATAATATATGGAACACTAATTGATAACAATACTGGAGTCACGTAATATAGCAAATGAATAAATGCTTCCTATACTTAATGGAAACATGCCTTCTCTACCTGGAACAATCATGATATCTCTCTTTTTAGAGCGAATACTGATAAATTCTGCATCATCCTATAACATTTGAACAGAATAAGAACATTTACTTCTTCAAATTCATGAATTGCTTCGTTTCCATCTCCAATCAACTATTCATTATGTATAACCCTGTCTGGTGACTTTAATTGTGATCGCTGCTAAGGAGATCGCTTCCTCTCGATCAAGTGACGTATGAACGATTTCTGCATTCTTATTTACAATCACATACCCAATAACTCCCGAAAACCCTTTGATCCGTTCCAAAACAGTATTCAGATCCATAACAATGTGAATCATGGTTCACAACAAACAATAAGTATTACGATACCCACTGTAAGCACGCTTATCGGCGATACCATAACAAGAGTGGCCAGTCATTTAAGCAAATCTAGCTCTCGCCACAACATCTTCCTTTGTCATTAAATATAAGGCATCCATCAACTCCATCTACTCTTCAATAACAACATCCTTACTTACTCGAAGGGAACCCGGACCCTTAGCTTTCTCTTTCGCCATCTCGCTTGCGATTCCAAAGCAAGCAAAAGCCTAGAATCAATACTATTCTTCATTCTTACAAAGGCAGTTGCCTCCATGGGAGCAATTCCAATTGCGAGGAAGGCACAGATGACTGACGTGAGGGAGCAACCAGCAGCAGTAATCAAGGTACACATTTTCTCTCCGTTATGTACTAAATATAACAATGACCAACAACTTCAACCTTCAATCACACGTTCTCCATCAGTTACATAATCCACTTCACCCGAAATACCCACAACACACTTGTATTCTTTTGCAAGAGCCTTTCCGGCACTAAGAGCATCGGCTGAGGAATCTATGGAATCGACACCTCGTCCTGAACTAATCATTCCACCCAAAGCCATAATCTCAGAAGCATTCCCACGAATCACTGTTGGATGATACTTTAAGAGTTCCGAGCACGTCTGCATACGAAGAGGTGTTGCTCCAGCACCAACGGGATCTAAAACCCAGTGCTTTCCGAGTTCCTGCGCCTTATTTGCTGCCTTTTTCATCGCTTCGATCCAACCACGAGATAAGGTTCCAATGTTGATGAGCGTAGAACCACAAATGGTCACCATATCAGCAACTTCATCCATTTCATGTGCCTATTCGTCATCTACTATCTCATGTGATACCATAATTGGAGATGCACCTATCGCCAATAAAGTATTGGCCATAATGTCCATCGACACATAGTTTGTAATGCAATGGCACAGAGGCACTGCTTTACGCATTGATTCAAGAGCGTCTGCACACTGCTGGTTCATTGATAATAACTACAAGAAAAAGAAAATGAAATATAATGTCCAGTGATTCCCAGGATTGATAATTATATGTAAAGTAGTTACTTCATTCTCTCACTAATGCTGAACCTATTTTCGTATGGAGAGGATGAAGAAGACAATAAGAATGATGTCAAGTCAAGATGGTGAGGAAATATGAGATATAGACAGTCAGAACCTTCTGTGCCAAACGAGATGAAAATTGAACATGAATCGACATCTTCTCCGAAATCAACACCTCTCTTTGCTTCTGTTCCTGAAGCGAAGAAATCAAAGAAGACCACAAAGAATAAACAAAAGAAACTGCTGCATATTGCAAAATTTGCTAAAGTTCCTGTTGAAGAGCTAATGAAGGAATTCCAAAACGAGTCCAAGAACCCTGAAATTGTGAAAAAAGAACCGGTATCATCCCTGTCATTTTTGCCTGCTCCGCAGCATTCACCTACTAATGCTTCTGAAGAGAAGACAGTAGCTGTTGACGAAGAAGAGGACCCATTTTCGAAATCCAACGGTGTGATTCCTCTCAACCCATTCTTAAGTGACTTAGAATCGATTCAAGCTGAAAGGAAGAAGGAAGAAGTAGATACACCTTTTATATACACTACAGTTGCTAGAGAACCAAGGTTAGAATCAGTGAAGGAATTTTTTCCTCTTCCATCAACGGATACAAACGAGGTTGCTCAATATGGTTATGGAGGAAACTTCTCACAAAGTCAATACGAAGCATTTATTCGACGGTCAGGCATGCTAGCCACAGCGAATGCTGCTACTTCCTCAAGCGCAAATCTACTTGTGGGAGTGAAACATTTTATTGATATATAGGGGGAAGATGCCAAGTATTATGATAAACAAACGAAAAGGGCTCTTGAGGAAGGATCAATTATGGAATTGAACCAGAATGATCTTCATGACCATAATGACCAACCAGGAAGTGAATACTGGGAAAAGAAGAGGGTTTGTGTGTGTTTTGATGTTCATGAATAGAAACGACAGGTTGTTGCAGAGGAATTTGGCAAGTATGCTCATATTGCTCCAACACAAGTGCAGCAGACCCGAAATCAGATTACATCCCTTGCGGCAGAGGCAATTGTTGCTCTTGCTGAACAGGATGAGAGAAGAGCTCAGATGCGGAAGACAAAGCGTGAGATCCGTGCTAAATATGGCTGGTAATAGGTTTGGTACGAGAGAATAGGTACCATTTTGTTTCATTAGTTTCTGTGAATGTTTATCTTTACCCTCTATTTGTTGTCTCCATAAATCTACTTAACTCAGTAATGGGCATAAATTGGATGACCCTAAATTAATCACCTCTACATTTTTCACCCCATCTTACTAATTTCTAATTCCTCTAACTCTAAATAGAATTGATATACCAGTTCATAAGCAAACTATGAAGTTCAGGTATGTGTGTTTTCCTTCTTTGACAATGGAATGGACGATCGTTGGAAGCTTGATTGAAGGAAGGGTGGAATATATGTGATTTCATGCTAGATGAATCCTTTCCTTTGGGATAGAATGAATATAAATTCTAACTTGTTATCTAGTCCTAGTGTCTCTTCTTCTCGTCGTACTGCTCGTAAGGCTCATTTCACTGCTCCTTCTCACATTCGTCGTGTGATGATGTCTTCTGCTTTGAGCAAGTCCCTTAAGGACAAGTACAACGTCGATGTCCGTGATTGAGATCATATTTAGGTGAATGCTATTCCTGTTGTTAAGGGAGATAAGGTGAAGGTCGTCCGTGGTTCTTTCAAGGGTAAGGAAGGAAAGGTCACCGAAGTCTACAGAAAGAAGTGGGTTATTCATATTGAAGGACTCACTCGCGAGAAGGTGAACGGATCTTCCTGCAAGGTTGGTGTTGATGCTTCTAAGGTTGAGATCACCGAGCTTAAGCTGAACAAGGATCGTCAGAACATCCTTGAGCGTAAGGCTGGTCATAAGGCTGCTGGAAAGTACACTGAGAAGGATGTCAATCTCGACTAAGCATGATTCACTTTTTCAGTTGTATGAAGTGGTATATTTATATAGCTGTATGTTAATAAACATGAGGTCATGTTCACAACAGTAAATGGTTAACCTGCAAAGGAATAGATTTGAGAGGGAAGAGAAGATAGGAGGATGATCCGGTCATCGTTGATTTGTCCTTCAACAAAACCAAACCACTGATTGTAAAGGGTATTCTATATGCCCACGAAAGGATATATAAATAACACAACCAGGTCCTAAACGATTAACATATGAATACAACTGCTCTTTATGTTGTTTCTGCCTACTCATTACTATCATATATCACTCAAACCAGTATTCGTCTCCTCGAAGAGCTTTACTCTCGATCCAGTTAATCTCTTTCCAGCCTCTATCTGTAAAGGATCTCTAGAAATTTATCTCAAAGGATATTTCTCTGTAGCAATGGACACTGGGAATTGAAGAACCACATCTGGGGTCTTTGAGAGACCCTCGAGTCTTGCAGTCGCTTCAGAAATGAACGAAATATTCTGGTTGCGTAACTGTTCCTTCAAAAAGTATTCATATTCCAATCCAGAGGACATTCGAACGAGATCATGTTTCAAAACATCCGATGCCCCAACAAAATTACATCGCATCGCCTACTGGTGACACAAAAACAACACATCCTACGGTATCTCGGAGCCGCTCATTGGGAATGAGACTAGGATTCTGGAGATACCCTTGAACAGTCATCGAATCCACATTTAAATAGGATTTCAGAAAGACTCGTAATAGAACAGGTAGCAAAAGATGTTCCGTTTCGGAAATCGATTCCAAGGACTTACCATTATCAAACTGAGCAATTAAGCGACTGACATGCGCTTTTGCAATAATTTCATGCTGCAGTTCCAATTCATGTAAGGTGGCTCTAGATGGAAACAAATAATCTCAGGTACCGATAGACTTGTTGTATAGAATTGTATGGTACATTAGGAAAACGAGATGCCTCTTTCGATGTCAATCGCTTGTTGTTCAAGATCAGTGTCATGCAGATATTCTTTATTCGACTTTTCTCATCCGTAGACACATCGGTAGACATACGAACGAAAGGATGTTAGAATTCCAAAAAGAGTCTCAGTTTTTCATTGATCGAAAACAAGATAGAAAGCTATAAAATGGATTCTGGTGCATGTACTGTAAAGATCATAACGCCAAAGTTGCGAACGATCTGTGCTATTGCCGTGGAACCCAAGGATACTGTTTTGGATGTCAAAATTAAAGTTGAAGTTGTTTTCCAGTGATTGCATGACTTTTAGGAACAAACAA
This sequence comes from Blastocystis sp. subtype 8, assembly GCA_027406425.1. Classification (NCBI taxonomy): domain Eukaryota; class Bigyra; order Opalinata; family Blastocystidae; genus Blastocystis; species Blastocystis sp. subtype 8. The sequence continues at coordinate 21,484 of JANPWN010000455.1, forward strand.
ACAAGAAACAGCATTCATTTCAACTCTATTACAATAAGATCTTGTTAATGAATGATACATTGCTTGCAAATGTTCATCCAGGACGTGACCAGTATTCTCTTATCATCGAATTCGGTTCTGAAGTTGATTACAAGTTCTTGTTAGAGAACGGTACAACTCGTCGTGCTAGAGTGAATGAATTTGAAGCTTTTGTCGTAATCCGTGATTATGCGGCCGTAGGAGCTCAATGAGATGTTCATGAGTAGTCAAGTATTGGATGCAAACCTGACAATGTATTGCTTCTTTGTAATAATATCATTCCAATTGCTTCTGTATCTCCACGGAACTATCATTACAACAGTAGTTGTTTTCAAGTTTTACTTGTGCCTGTGGACATGAATTTGGATTCTTATATGTAGTCTACAGTTTCGGCAACATCACATCCTGATATTACTACTACGGTCCAATGGTGTGATTGTGAGGTTCTATTAATGAATAGTGTAAACGAGTCTGGAGATCTTGTTCTGTGCTATCATGCCTTAGCCTATTTTTTTGTGAATAATTGTGTTGACTATATCCATCTAACAGATCTTGCATTAATCATCCGTCGTTCTCTCTCCAACACCAATACCTGTATTCCGAGCAAGATGGACTACATCCTTATCTATACTATCTACACGATGGTCCGCGAGCGAATTGGAGGTGACTTCTTTAAGGGTACACAATGCCAGCGTGACGAACGCATTCTCTTTGTCGAGAGTCTTTATGAATGTCTCTACGCTCTTGTTCTACGCTGTATGTTTCCTCCTCTTTTAACTCATCTAGTCATCAATCTGCATATCCCTATTAGCACGGACTTGTTAGAGTGTCTTCTCTATCCAATCGGATTGTATTTGGAGTTCTTCTCTGTCGGGAGTGTTCGTATGTCACTCATTCGAAACTCTGCAGGAGGTACTACCAATCGAAATCAACCTGCTACGACTGAAATCCTCTCTATATGTATTAGTGCTCTTGAAGTGTACAGTAATGCAGGTATGTCTTGATAATGATATCCATCGTAGATGACTGTACATTGTATCCTCCACAATTACTCATTGTCCAGAAACTCCTCATGTTGACTAAAGACAATGTTTCCAAATCCGTTTACTGTAAAGTCTTGTCTTGTCTATGTGGTCAATGTCGTGAAGACCAGTGTTTGTCGCTCATCGTCAGTGCATTCTCTCATGATCTCATTGCATCCTTAATAGACACATATGAAGGACTTCCTGCCATCATTCGTACTCTCTTCCTTCTCTATTCCTTCATAATGGAGAGTCAGAATCGTGGATATGAATGACGAATAGAAACAGATATGAGTGTTGCTGAGCGTGATGTAATTATCGAGAAGGCAACCAAGTATATGGAGCGACATGGAAATGATGTCCGATTACTTGAAGCTTATGTTTTGCTAGTCATTCCTGCATATAAAGCAAGTAATAGGGATATGAGGTGTTTTATCTAGATTTTCAGAACATGTCTAGCGACGTAGCATTGATGTTAGAATCAGCACTTCCTTATACGGAGAAGAGCGATGTAATTGCTCATTGGATCACCCCTATGTTATCACCATACTTTCGAGCGCTCACACCTGATTTGATTAATGAGTATCGAATTAAATCCAATACGATATTTATCTCATTGAATGATGATCCGATGAATCAGACTCTCATTCAGCGCAGTATGCAGTCTTTGCAAGTGTATTGTAGTAATCGTAGGGAAGGAGAAAGAGGTGAACTCTAGATGTGCTTCGAGATAGTATTATCACTGTGGATAGTCTCTTTGTCATTGTGAATGTTCTCAAGCGAGCTATGATTATGGATGCAGAGTCCACTCTCTCGATTGTAAATCTTTTACAGATGATTCTGAATGACAGTATGGAGTTTTCGATCACAGTGATAGGTAGATGCTTCTGGAATTGATTGTTTCCTGGATATCCATGCATTGGATGTGATTGGATACCACATCGATACTATCTCTCGAATTGACGTAGTTTTAGGTCTCTACAATCTTATGATAATTGTGTTTAAAGAAGGTTTATTTATTCTCCTCTTCTCATTCCTAGTATCTCCTTCCCAGCTGCCCTCCTTCTCCATTGATATCTTCTCCACAGTTAATCGCTTCGGACTGAACAAAGATCTTATTCTCAAAGGAATGACCATTCTATCTCTCTTCTCTAGTCTTCGTATCCTCGTCATCTTCTCTTCATTGTAGAGCTTCCGGATTCTCTTCAGAATCTCGACCAGATCGAATCCTATCTCTTCACAGCAATGTCCAACTCCAACTACTACCTCGTCTCTATTATCATTTATGTGATCAGTATCATTCAACTAGATGATGCCACTTTATCCAAACTTATGGATGGTCACTTCTTCTCAACAATTGATTCCTTCTTATGTGAGCAAATGAGGGATGAAAATCGGATGAAAGACTTACTTTCCACTCCTAGTTTCACCAATATTATCTTCTATAGTTTTGGGTTCATTGATCAGTTTCTCCAGAATCCTTGTCTTGATTATCAAAGAAGTTAATGTATAGTGGTTTACGAAGCTCTGGAATTAGGTATGATGCTGCGGTGGGTGACCTGGTTGCAGAAGGACGCTGGAGTCGTGACAGTCTGGCTTCATATCATGGAGAATGTTTTTCAAGAACGTGATTATTCTCTCTTTCTTTGACTCTAGACTCTTATCAGTGTCGAGCTGATGATGAAGAAGCAATTGTCTGTTTCCTTCTCGATCTCCTTTGTATCTTCAATGATAAGAATGTAACGTGTGTTACCATCCAGTCTTCCATTATATCTATCCTGCTCAATCTGTTTGACCGATATCATGGTTGCTTCACATCTCCAGGTTCATCAATAGATCTCATTCTCCGGACATTCGAAGAACAGTTTGTTCGTAATGCATTTGTGGATACCCTGCAATATGCCTTCAATGTGCGTTGCATTCTGCTGAATGTGGATGCTACTGCTCCTGCAGAAGCGAAACGCGACTCAATCATCACATCCGATGTGCTTGTTAATCTATCCACATCGCAAGTAGAGCGACCCCCAGAACAAGAGAAGCGAGTCTATTGTATCAATCTTAAGCAGAAGAATACTGAGTTCTCCCAATACAGAACGCGTCGTCATTTGCTCAGCAGATCACATCAGCAAACACGACAACCCCAGAGTGATGAAGTGGATTTGAATGAACCTATTGCACGTCAACTCACAGCAGAAGAACGTTCCTATGACTGGTCAGTGTTTGTGATTCATGTCCTTCAATTCCTTGAAGGAGTTTTGTACTATGTTAGTGAGTTGGATGGAGGTGATTCTATTGCAACAATGTGGATGCGAGACTTCAAGCGACCTCTTCTCTTCTCCTTCTCTCTCTATACTTTCATCAATCAGTCCAAGGCGAAGACACGTGAATCTGATAGTATATGCAGTATGGTGAGAGACTTGCTCGAGCAGTATTGTCGTAGGGGTTGGAGGACAGAATGACGAGTAGATGTCACTCTACAGAAAACAGCGTCACCACTCACAAAGAGTACCATCCAGAACGTTCGCGAGAGTATTGAGAGAGATGATAGAGAAGAACTACATACACCTCGTGTACGATTATCATTAGAGGGTGGGAAAACTGCAGCACCCGAGGCATTGAATATATCTGTGATTGAAAAAGAGTTTTCTTGAGCGCTTGCGCTCTTTTGTGTGTATATTCAGGGAGCCCTGAACGTGGTACATTAGCTTTGGTTCATTATCATTTTTGTTTTTGTTCCTTTGTATATACTAAGGTCAATATGAAGACCCTATTATGGGAAAGTGTGAATATAGATACCAAGATCACTGTTCAGATATATTGTATAGATACACCCAAGTTTAGCCTCGATAATGTGTTATCTTAGATTGATTCTAGGAACCTCATAACATTAGTTATATTGCCATTATTCCTTATCCTCTAAAAGAGGAGGCCAGATAGATTGGAAGCAGTATAGTTATGGGCTTTGTTCTTTCAAGTTACGGCATCAACAGAACAACGGAAATAGATAACATACAATAATGGTAACCATCTATCCCACTTTTAGTTACCCTAATTTCGATTTTGGTTTCTTCTAGATCATCAAATTGTATTCTTCAGATCCCTAAATTTCACCTAATGAGTTTTTGGAAGCCTGGAGAACCATTACCCGATGGAATGGAAGAGGAAAGAGTGGAGGTTACAGATTCTCTCCCATTGGGTCGACTTTCTCAATCTCAAAACACTCATAAGGTGAAGTTATCGGAAAGTACACAAAATCTCCCTGTTTAGAAAAGTAAAAGGAATGATATGTAGTTCATGGTCCGTTCTAAAGAGGAGGAACAGCGAAGAAAAGAAGAAGTTATTGCCTTGAAAGAGTTGAAGTCATATATGTGGTCTTATCGAAAAGTCACCCCAACAGAGGATATGACAATGTTTCGATTGTTGTTATTATTTTATTGAATAGCTCGACACATCCATGCAGTAAGCCAGCAATCAATACTCTTGAAGAGGAAGAATGCAAACGTTTTTCCTTTGGTGGTTTTAATCCTAAGGTGGATGCAGGAATAGTTGGAAAACATGATAATTAGGAAATCATGAAAGAAAGGGCAAACTATCGGGAGATGAAGAGGAGTGGGAAACAGATTATGAAGGCTGTTGGTTCAGATGATATTATGGATACACTTAACAAGTATACTTTTGATTGGAATGTGATTAATAGATATTCAACAATGAAGGGAATCGGAAGGAAGAAGTATCGCAGTTCAAAACGAAATCACGATTAAGGTCATTTTACATTGTATCTAATAGTAGTTTGTTTGTTCACTCATCTTCTTGTTAACTCCCAAATGGAACGATATACCCTCCAGAAGCGTATAGTTTTGTCTTTTGAGACAAAACAAGACGAAGATGGAGACGTGGACTACACCTATGTTGTAGATGCGTAGTGTTTTCTTTTAGTTGATTCATTTAGTTCAACCAATTCAGATGAATCCATGATTGTTGTTACACTGTCTTCTGGTAGTATTCGCTTCCTAAATACAACAGACTTCAGTGTTGTCCATTCTATTGAAACTGGCCATCACAATATTCTCTGTACTCGCTTCGTTCAATGTGCTCCTTCCATCGTTGTGATTTGTTATCAGTATTCTTTGTTTTCCCTTTGACACATAGAAACGGATATATTGATGTTTATGACTATATTTCTCAAGCACGAAAACAGAATTACCAAGTAACAAAGGAGATCTATTCTGCAACACTTCTCTGTGGTGGTAAATTGCTAGTATGTGGAGATAAAGAGCATCTATACTTTACTGAAGTTGAAACTGGGAAGCAAGTAGATTTGCTAGCTGTAGTTGAGTGTAGATTGGAATCTATCGTGATATTCACAGCGATGTGATCAATACACTCCTATCACATCCCGTATATCCAACTGTTTTTGTCTCTGGATCTGAAGATGGACTTGTAGGAGAAGGGGAGTTGTATAATGTAGATTTGCATGTTTGATATCGGTAGAGGAAACCAAGATGATGCTTTGGTAGGACTCTTCCAGACTGATAGTGGTGTTGCCTCAATGGGGTGGTTTGGTCCCAACTCTGAAATGCTGTGGTGTGCCTCCATGACTCGAGGTTTAACCATATGGAACACAACCACTGGAATGCGTTTACTCCTTATCACGGATTTCTATCCCCTATATTCTGATTCTGGTTTAGAAGTTGATTATGTTGTGGGGTGTTTGACACGAGGAAATGAAGATCCAATTGTACTATGTGGAAGTCAAGATGGAACTGGTTTCTTGATGAATGTGAATCATCCCGACAAAATTAGCACCACATGGAAAGGACATCAAGTAAATGTGGGAATGGGATTTAAGTCTAGAGCGCTATTCGAACCTTCACAGAGTTGAACCAGAAAGTCATTACTTGTGGAGAAGATGCAAGCATCTGTATTTGGTCAAATATTTCGATTGGAAAGATACCAAAGACGACAGGAGTGGAAAGGAAGCATCGAGAGAAGGATCGAGGAAAGACTGCTTATCAATCCCTTTAGATTTAACTATGTTTACAAACATCCTTATCTCAAAAGATAATTGGAATTTAACTCAATTCGGTAATTACTAATACAATCCAAAAGCCAAAAAAAGGAAACACACAAACTGTTTTTAAATGAATCTGGAACAGTTCTATCCACAATAACAATTGCCTGGGAGTAACTTACAGTTCCATCCTGCTCATATAAAACCCTTCCCCCACCATGTTCAATCAAATCAATAATCGAATCACGGGAAGGTGCAGGAGGAGTAAACGTGCCTATCACCAGAAATATCATGCCTTCAAACAAACCACTTTTACTCAATAAGGACCGTTGGGGACCTCCTAATACACATTTTCGAACTTGCTCATCACCTCGAATCCAGTACTCATCAGTTGTAGGGAACTGTTCCTGTGCAAGCATGACAGTCATACCATCAGTTTGAAATTCATTCATTTTTTCTTCAATCAGTACATCAATCACTCGAGAAATTTCCTTCACCCACTCAATGGAAACGACCGGAACATGCTCCAAAATGGCGACTAGGTAATTCAATGTTCTTTTGGTGATCAAGGAACCTCCTCGAAGTTCCTTCGAAGATGTGATACAGTGCGTCACTAAGAATGACTAGCAAAATACACCCACACCTCCTTGACAATACTCATGAACAATACGAACAGAGGAGTGAGTGCACACATGATTAATAATCCGACGTTCTGAAGCTGAAAGTCCAGTTACCAACCACACATAGGATCCTTGTTCCTTCTTCATCATTTCCTGACGTGCTACTTCGATTGAATGGCGAATTTCGGCAACTCTCTCCTTTGTAGGAGAATCCCCCACATCTATAAGGCCTAGAATGAATCCATCACATTGATTAAACCTAAAATGGACCGATATTGTTTCTCTGGAGATAAGGGCTGACTGAGCTAGAGAATAACCAATCATTCCCTGACATACACTGAAGTCGTTCGAAGAGGCAAGTTTACGATAATTCGTAACAACAGTGAGAAGGCTGTTTGAAACATCGAAGACTCGTTTCGTTTGTGGCTTCTTACAGATAGGACAGAACGCTTTCTTAATGAGATAGATTTCTAAACACTCTCTACTTACTGACAAATACTTCCAGTCTTCCTACTTGCAGAAAGAATGATGGCAGGGCAATCGAACAGGATCTTCCAAAAGACTCAAACTACATCAAATCCAATTCGCTCTTCATACCAAATAGGACACAGTAACTCTTTCCCTAAAGCGCTAATTGCTTCTGCTAACTCATGCACTTTGGTATCTGTTTTAGCTTCATTCATCAATCTGATCCACTTTCAGAACAAACACACAATTGCTGACAATTAGTTGAGTTCAACTCTATACGTCTTGAATTCCATTGGAGTGAGATCAACCACTGTCTCTCCATTCATAGAACGTTTCACCATATCCTGCTTTTTATCGGACTGAATCTCCCACTGCAATCTCTCCTTCTCGACCTGTTCTCTTGGGAACATACCAGTAAGCACATACTCCTTCATGCTCTTCACCTGAATGTCGCCCAGATAATCATTCACATCGAAGACTACCTCCTGAGCAAGCTCGGTCTCCTCATCCTTCGTGTAGATATGGTGGAAACGGAGCAAGAAGTCCTTATCATTCACACCATTCAGCTGGAAGTTGAGAAGTTGGACATTGAGAGGCATATCCTTCTTCAGCATACTATGAGAGACATGTTCCAAAGGCTTCTCCGTCACAAAGAAATAAGGAACAGGAGCATGATTGAGATGGAAGTCAAGTCGCTTGTGAAGAGTCACAGCCGTCTTCGGAGCACCCAACATCAACCACAGTGTCTGCTGGTAGTGATCATTCTCGACCAGAGGCTCATCCACTCCAAATCCATCATCACCACGAGTACGACGACGAAGCATGACTTCAAATACACCATCAATAACAGATGCCACACCATGGCCACGATCCACAACAAGACTGAGACGAAGAGACTCATCCTTAGACTGCATCCAAGCACGGTTCGAAACAGGGTAGTAGTTAGCAGATACAGGCATCACACTGTCCTCACGATACACACGCTTGATATCCTCCAGACCATTACCATCTGTAAATATCACACGATCATTCTTCAGAAGTTCGGACTCATAACGAGCAATGATCTCACGACCATCATCTGTCGGACCCATATCATATACATACTCCATTACACGACCCATCTCACTCGACACCTTATAGAGACGAATAATCTGCTGATATCCAGAACGATACACAATCTGAGCCTCCTCAACCAGAGGTCCCTTCACAATCGTCAACTCTGCCTTATCACCAATGGCATCAGGTTCATTTCTAGCAGGAATAAAAGAGTAGGCACCAGAATTACGACCACCACCATAACGTCCTTCGTATTGATATAACTTATCAGTGAAAGGAATAGTACGTTGCTCTTCCTTCAGTTCCACTGCAGCCAACAAGCCATTCTCGAATGACAGACGGTACACATCATTCTCAATGCTATCATCACTTGTCACACGGCCCATCGTCACACTGCGGAAGGAGGTAGAAGGATTGAAGTAGATTGTGGTGAAGCCGAGAGCAGGTACCTCCACTTCTACATATACAACATGAGTACCGTTGGCACGTTCTATAGACCAATCAGGAATAGCGTTGATCTGAGAAGGAAGCACGTTTCCTTTAGCATCCGTAACCTCGATGACGTTGCTGGGAATTACAGCACGAATCACATTGCGCAAAGTCCAACCATTGGTATTGACCAGAATCACACCCAATTTCTTGCCGGCAGACAGTTCAGCCCACTTCAGTGTGATATTACGATTCACATTCACATCCAGAATAGCTCCCAAAGTGGCCGAAGTAGCCTCATTTGCGAAGAATGCCCCATCCTCCATCTGCACATTGTAGTCATCAGCAACAGCCTGCTTCTCAGTACCAGTCATGGCATCATGGTGCTGGAACTCTCCCTGAGCCTTACGCAATTTCATAACCTTGTTGAAGGCATCCTCGATGGGGTAACCATAGACCTTAGCAAGAGACAGATACAGTTCAGCGGCAGCCAATTCATTCATAGTACGACGATTCAATCCCTTAGTACGACCACGGCTTGTATAGTAACCAGTCCAATAAGCATCAGGATCCGAAGCATAAGGCATGAAATCACCCTCGTAGACCTCCCATTGCTTCTTATGCTTATTCACAGCCTTGATATAATCACTGAACACTGCATATTGGACATGGACACCGAAACGATCCTCATTCTCATTTACATACTTTATCAGCTTATCCATGCTTGCATAGGACACAGGAGCACTCCAGAATGTGAAATCACATCCCCAAGTGATGAGGAGATTATTGCCATTATCATAATATGTAGCGCGCTCCTTCACCATATTGACGAATGCCTGAGCCTTTTCCTCTGCATTCACCTTATAGGTGGGAAGATCTTCATTATCTTGGAACCAGATGCTGTCACGGGTTCTATACATGCACTCTCCACTGCTATTGGCCAAGAAATCACATTCACTGGGGGAACAATAGTGATTATCCATCATATGAACGAACATATCACTCTTCTGACCTTGACTATTGCTTCCACGCCACACAAACTCCAGCTTCTGATTCTTAATACGGTTAGCCTTGTCCTGGTAATGCACACGATTGATACCAAATCCATCCATACCAATATCAGCATAGAGAGCTTCGATCTCCTTGGAATGGCCAAAAGGATCAATGCTCCAACCAACAGTCGGTCGTACTCCAAACTCATCATAGATGAACTTCGCACCCAGAGTCATTTCATTAATGACATCCTCATATGTGGCAACAGCCTCATCCGACATGACCCATCCTCCAAGGTTGAACTCAAATTGGCCATTTTCAACAAGCTTATGAACGAGAGCCTTGGTAGCTTCGTTCTGTTCTCCCCACCAGCGCTGGAAGAATCCTTGCTCTACATATCTAATCTTCATGTGGATCCAAAACTAATACGTGAATTTTCTCTCAGGATTAAGGGCCAGAGCACCAATTACGGTATCGAGAATATAACGAACTTGCTACTCGTAAAGTTAGTAGAGAACAGTGGATACTTTCACGTAATACTGGTCTGTTGTTGCCAACCACCCAGGATCGTCGTGGGTATGAGCATGAATCCAGACGTTGATAACGTCTGAGTTATTCACATGATTAGCACCATAGTGCATGTTGGAGAGCTGTAACGTCACAAAATGTTTGTGTTCCCTACCTTCTTATTCAGAGCATCCTTCGTTGATGTGTCAATGGCCACAGCCATTACAGCAAAAAAGAGGAATACAAAACCTATTCTTTTCATTTACAAATCTAATTATGATAAAGAGGAACAAATAATGGGGAGGTATGATAATCAAGGGTGAAACACAATTACTGAACATAGGTTATCAACAAAGAAATGATAAATTCTCTAATTCAGCATTAAGATCAGGAATCGAAACATCTGGAATCGGAACATCTGGAGTCGTAACAACTGGAGAAGGAGTATGTTCCACCTTCTTCTTTCCAGCTTCTGGGAGAAGGTCTACTTGTTCCTTACCAAGATCCTCATCCAGGCCAGCCAGAAGGTCATCTATACCCTCGTCATCTTCCTCAATACCCTCAGCAACAACGTCGTCCATATCCTTCACTGTTTCCTGCATGTCTCGCATCCTGTCCATCAAGTTCTCTGCATCTTCAGGCTTTCTTCAATGAAAAAGAATTAGAAACCCCTACAAACCAAATTCATTAACTAAAGTCGTGACATCACCGACAGAGGCAAGGAAATCACTGTGATCCAAATAAGCTTCTGTCATACTCTTCAGCTTAGTCAATTTAACACTCATATTCTATCACTAAGATGAATTGAACGAAGTTACAGAATAACGTTGGTATTCTTCATCACACTGCTTCACTGCACGTAGATATCGTTTTGTTTCAAGATCCCGTTTTTGTGCACGCGCCCTCTTTGCTAATTCATAAGCTTTAGCTCTTTTAGAAGAAACAGCTTCAGCTCTGGGATGAATTGAAAAATAAAATTGCTTACTTCTTTTCAAAAACGCTAATCTTACCATCAATTGTAGCAGCAGTTTGCACCATCATCCTGATTTTGCGATCTTCTTTTGTTTCTCCGGCATTTGGATTGTCCTTCTTTTTTCCAAGAAATCTAGCAAACATCTACTTATAAAACTATAGTGTATAGTTGACATCCTAATGGCGTTTCAATGCAATTGTCGAGTTAAAATGACAAATAACAATCTCCATTTCTTTCTTTTATTTAACATCAGTCATTGCCACTATTCGAGTAAGTAAACTGATAATTACTTAATACGAAGTAATGAAAACAATGAACAGCAAATTACATAGTAGTATTATCAAAGGAACGAGTACGATGAATTGATATTAGCTATATCTGATTTCCGCTGACGATCTGATATTTTCTTCTCCATCACTTCGCAGTTGACCTCCCATTATCGCGTTGGGAAAACAAAAATAGGTTCATTTTTTGTCAATTCTTTCAATCCCAAAAACTCAATAACGAAGAGTAATACACATAAACCATGGATGCAGAAAAGGAGCGATTAGTCCAACGATACAAAGACGAGCATAGACGACTTGTTGACAGGGAAAGAGAGTTGGTATTGGGAGTGTTGCTTTTGAAGAATAGATTTGAGGAATTGCGAGAAAGTGGAAAGGACGTTGAAGAACGCTATGCCAGTGTCAAGAGAAAGACAGCTGCCTTCCAAGTATGGTTTATTGATTTGAATGCATCCAAAGAGTGTCGGCCATTCCATTGGAGATGTAGTTTGTGTTCTAAATGATGAAGAAGTGCTTGTCAAGTCGTCACTAGGAAGCCGATATGTAGTGAATGCAAAGAAGTCTGTAGGATTTCTTTAGCCCTATTCATCTCATTTTTAGGTGGATGTACACAAATTGGAACAAGGAACACGTGTAGCTCTGGATACTACTACAAAAATGATTATACGGCCTCTTCCTCCTCGTGTAGATCCATCAGTGGCAACCATGATGGAAGAACAAAACGAAACAATAAAGTGGAGCGATATCGGCGGTTTAAATGACCAAATTCGAGAAATTCGAGAGGTGGGATTTCTAGGATACTCTTATTCTAGGTGATTGAATTGCCTCTAACAAAGCCTGAATTCTTTGTTCGTGTGGGTATTAAAGCTCCGAAGGGTGTTCTCCTGTACGGTCCTCCTGGTACTGGAAAAACCCTTCTGGCTAAAGCTCTTGCCTCGACCATGAAAGCTACCTTTATCAAAACAGTGGCCTCTTCATTGATTGAAAAGTATATTGGAGAGTCTTCACGTGTTGTTCGTGAGCTATTCAGTATCCTTACAGGTAATTGTTAATGGTGTAGACTATGCTCGAACACATCCCCCAGCCGTTGTCTTTATTGATGAAATTGATGCCATTGGAAGCAAACGACGTGAGAATGTAGGTATGAGAAACAGTGATTCCTTATAGGGTTCGGGTTCAGATCGAGAGATTCAACGAGCAATGATGGAAATGCTCAATCAGATGGATGGATTCAATGAGTTAGATCAGGTGAAGGTAATTATGGCAACTAATCGACCTGATACTCTGGATCCTGCATTATTGCGTCCCGGGCGTTTGGACCGTAAAGTTGAAATTCCTCTTCCAAATGCAATTGCTCGTAAGGAGATTCTTCGAATTCATAGCGAGAAGATGCAGAAACAAGGAGAGATTGGTTTGAACTATGACATTCGACTGATTGGTAGACTATGATTCGCTGAGCAAACTCACAGATGGATTTAATGGTGCGGATTTGCGTAATGTGTGTACAGAGGCAGCTATGTTCGCAATTCGCGAGGAGCGCAATTATGTCGAGAATGAAGACTTTATAAAAGCAGCACGAAAACTAATGGAGGGCAAGAAGCTGGAGAGCAAAATGGAATATCAGAAGGTATATCATGTTTGTTGAACAAAGAGTGAATTTGTCGGGAATTACTACGATATTCGTGTCTTGTTCTTCGTTCGATTTCTCTCCTGGTTCTTCCTTCTTTACATCTCCTTGTTCTTTCTTCAGTTCCACCATTTCGACGCCACGCTTCTCCATCTCCATCTTTACAAATCGTCGAATTGTCGGAGTACTGTGATTTGCGCTATCATCCATATAGACTATTAACAAAGTCTGGGCCAACTGAATAATTCCAAGCAACTATCCATCGTCCACAGTCACTATCCTTACGTAGAAAATTAAACCGAAATCAAATGGCCAGGGGTAATTCTGTTTTATACTCCATGCATACACATTCGTAGCAATGGTAGGTCCCTATAACTCACCAGACAAGTCTGCACTTACGATAAAACGACCTAGGGAAGCAAACACCTGACCAATACCATTGACTTTTCCGCGGAAGTCAGGATAAGAGACATTTGTGATCATGACAATCACTGCCGTAAACTGAAGAATACGTGCGACATAGGACATCGCATAAATTGAATAAATGACAAGCCACTGAACCTGAAAATGAGGTATGGAAAGCTTACCTACCCAGGATGGAGATGATATAGTCAACACACAGATAGGAGTAATAAGAATTGTGAGCATGTATAAATAACCTGAATATAACCACATCCGTTTATATCCTAATAAACGAGCAGCCACTCCATTTAACAGAGGTAGAATGAAGGACGCTAGGAATGGGAGTCAATAAGGATATGTCCTGAGAGCATCTGAACAGGTCCTAACAGTGAGTACAAGTAGCCTACATCGGTTTGCGTCCATTCGAAGCCTTTCGAGGATTTTGGATTGATCATCCATACGGGATACAATGCATCGTGTCCTCCTTGGACGAGAGACAATGCACCGTATAAGAACACGGCTAAGAAAATCATCTTGTTTGTCATCAATCGGAAGTAAGAGCCCTCAGTGAGAATTTCTTGAATTCGCTCTTCTTCAGTTGGTTGATAGTTAGGGTCACGAGATCGTTTCTGGCGCAAGAGCTCCTGTCCTTCCTAAGCGTGAGTTAGCTCACTGAATCTCACCTTTGACTTCTTCATCAGTGCAATGTTTTTCTTTACATCCTCCTTAGAGAGAGTTTCTGGAAGGAAGAAAAGAACAGTCAGCAACACAATAAAACAAATAATACATGCAGCAAAACAGGGAATATAATAACGATACTAGAGTGAAGTCAAATCTTTGGTCCTACATCTCGAAGGATCGGGAATTGTTTTGTTAAGCCAGGCATATTCTCTTCAGGTCTTGACAAAAATCCACCGATGCTAGGACCTACCGTTCTACAGGTTAGAAAAAGAAACAACGATTGACGATGAGATACCTCCAACTGTCTGAAAAATAGAAAATCCCAGTGTCTGTGTATAGTCATTACTGATTTCACTGATGTATGTTTTGGCAATACCCAGATTACCGTTTAAGAAACCCCATAAACAACGTCCGATTAGAGCAACCCAAAAATTTGTAGCAAGTCCGAAGATATTAATAGATATAATGACACCAATAATACTAAGAGTGATTGACAAGCGACGACCGTATCGATCAGCAAACCACCCCCAAAAGAAATTCCCCGGAACACCTCCAAGCGAGTATGCAGCAGTAATCCACCCAGAGTAGAAGCCAAGCTCCGTATCGGAAAGCTACATAACAAACATCGAATAATTATACATCTGGAAAGTAAACTTTACACATATACGGGATATTTGGATTAACAAGCGAGTAACAAAAGTTGTCCAGAAATGAGACGAATGAAATCGCAATCATCGGAACCAGTGGGATTGTCTTCCTCTCATAGTCCGGTTGGAATGGTGCAGGCATTACAAATCGTAGTTGTCCTGACCTCCTGATAAGTGGGAATCACGGTTATCGCTCTATTCTTGCGACCTATGGTTTGCTTGACAATTGTGTCGAGGTTTGCTGTAGCATTTACTTTGTCTATACAGGGTTCCTTCATTTTGCATGTTATTTACAACGTATTCAAAGCGATTTCTATGAGTGCTAATGTATTATTATGATGAGTCGTATTCTCATTGGAATAGATCGTAAATTCCATCATCAAGTTGACCAAGCAAATTGAAGAAACCTTTTCAAGTCATCCAGAATCAGTCGTTCTTTTCTCTCTACTTGATTTGTAGATTCCCGAATGGGTTAAGGTCTTTTGCACTAGTAATGCGAGCAATCCCAATAGATTGATCTCAACGGCATTCACATCTTGTATTAAGGGGATTAACCAGTCTTATTCCAGGTCTGTTGTGCCGTCAATTCCCGAAGACAGTTCAATTTCTGATTCTATGGTTGTTGACAAACTAAAGCGGCTCTATACTGCCTTGGAATGTGCAATAATTAATGAAGAAGAAGAGAAGGCTATGCCAATATTGATTAAGTTGAGAGAGCAACCAGTGAGTTTGAAGATCTTAAAGTTATCTGGATCTGTTAAACAGCTGCGTCTCTTAAAGAAACACGTAAATAATCGGCTTTGTGAGGAGATCAACCAGACTATAGCTATTTGGGATCGACGAACAATGGTTGTAGCAAAGAGGGAATCAGTTCCTATTAAAATTCCAGGATCAAAGAAGCGGAGTAAACCAACTCAGACTGTATTGACTCCTGAACACGAATCACGAGGTACCAACATGGATGATCACATTAGTCGGTCTCCTAATCATAACTCTTCATCGTGTAATCGTTTCTTCATTTCTTCCAAATCTATGTCATCTTCGACCCGATTGCAGGAACAGGAACAGCAATGCACCAAAGAGCAAAACCAACTTTGGAAACTCCTTGTAGGAATAAACGAATAGGATAACTTGTAGCACACTTCAACTGATGAAACAAAGAAACGCAGGATTAAAGAGGAAATAGTGATTGACGATGTTGATAAATGTTCTACTATGGACCATTTGATTCGGAAAATGATCGAAATAAAGAAATCGTATCCTGTTTGTTTACACAATTGAGAGACTAAAGAACCACGGGAAATCGCGAGTCCCTTGTTTTTTGTAATTACTTTGTTTGTTCCAGAGTAGTGATGGTAGTCTTGCTTTACATTTACTCACATAGTCTTTATCACTGTTCTGCGGTTCATACAATCTTAACCTCTATGATACCCTCATGGCTACATTGTTAGGTTAGAATAAATCGTTCAGATGATATTGTAGATTGTGATGACGACTATATCTCCTTTTATGTGGTTCCACATGATTCTCTTGTGACAGACACTAGGCAATTACAACAAAATAATGTAGTTGCAACTCAACCTGAAATTTCAAGTTCAAGTAATAATCTTTCTCCGAACAATCTTGCGGCTCCTGCTGTTTCGAAAATCAGTATGTCTTCAAGTGAAGCTACAACTGTGCCGTCAACATGTACTGACTCAGTTTCGATACCTATTAGCTCTTCAAGTGATTCATTTCTTCTTATATTAGTACTAGCTCTTTCTGACATTTCTTCGGCTACATCTACAGCCGATGCATCAAATACACTAAAGAACGAGAGGAAACGTTCAACAAGAGTTGTCTTTTCTCAGAAGACGAAAGATATAATGTATTCTATGCTTTCTACTCTGAGAATTCAATATCCAAATATGACAAAGAAAGAAATGTCCAAGTATATATATCACCATCTCAAATCACAAGGTATTGCTGTCGGCACGTACCAGTCTATTTTGACATGGGTATACAATAATGCAAAGCATCAATAGTTATATATGTACCCTATCTTGTTACACTGTTTTGTTGGGATGAATTGTGATAGTACTGTTCTTGCAATCAATGAATTCATTCAGTCAACAGCGTCCTTTATTAATGACTTTTCGCAATCGTATTGTCACATAGCCCTACTGTAAGGTATCTAGGTGTGAATCCAAATTAAATCGGATCAACAATCGGATCTGTGAGTTAGAAGCAGCTTTATCTCTCCTCGAAACTAAAATGGCTAGTGCTCAACAGGAAGACCGTATTCTCTTCGTTTATATGACTACATAGAATGTAATAAAGGAATGCAATTCCTAGAGAAGTTGAAAGGTACTAATCAGACAGTCCCGACACAAATACCTTCTCCAGTGAGTTCAGCTCCTAGTAATTCTGTTCCTGATTCCTCTGAACAGTCTACCATTCAGTGGAAAGATCATCCTGTATATTCTAAATTCTTTCGACTAGTACATATGGGAATGCCTATAGATAATGTTAAAATGAAAATGGAGATAATGGGTTTGGATGGATCCATTCTTGAGTATCTTGAGTATCTTGTCCTAACTGGGTAGTAATGATCCTAATTCTTTTGTTCCCCTTGCTTTCATGTAGATTTGGTGTGCATTGACTTTTCTTTACTCGGGTGTTTGTTGACATTTCTGTAGTCCCAGTAGTCGATTGAGTATATTTCTACAGATACACATGTATTAACAAAATGTTCCCTATTTTTGGCACTCTTTTTAACTGCAAAAGCTCGGTTAATAATGTCCACAAACGTTGCAGCCCAGTCTGTCTTGACTAGTCTTAGTAATGTGAATGTCGAGAAGGGCTCTGTAAGAGAGGTGCAGGATTATGTGATAATATAGTTGTTGGATAAGGTCAAATATGCATTCGATTACATGCATGTTTTTAAAACACCTGAACTTGCTTCTGAGCTCTTTTATCGCGTGGTGAACATTTTGAATTCTACTCCTATTTCTCTTCAAGATGACTTGAATCATCGTATTCGAAAGTGAATTGAAACTCTTTTTATCTGAATTGTAGCTATTGTTTTCAGATCATTCGGAAGATGACCATGAAGATGTCGTACACAGATAAAAACCGTGCAGTTGCCTTAAATCTATTGTTTCAAGTATGCCCTGATATCTTTGCTCAGATCCAGAACTTTGCTGTCGAGAATGAACTCAATGGTGTTGTAATTGTGCAAATACTCCTCTATATGAGTTCCTATTATCAGTTAATTACTCAGGATACTGCTGACGCCTTTATTCAGTTAGTTGAAACCGCTTACACAAACTTTTCTTCTTCGGCCTGGGACTTTCTAAAGGCTCCTGCAGAAGAGCCAGAAGAGCTTCAAGTAGGATTTGGATATGATTTCTGATTAGATCCCCAATCCTCCCCCATCTACTATGATATCAGGTTCTTTTACGATTCAAACAAAAGCACACTCTGAGGCTACTTCAGGAGATACATCTGGCCCTTCTTTACCGTTGATTGCGACGGGTTCTGTCTCACCATTGCTCCAATCTGGTAGTACCATCAGTCCTACCAATGCCAACGGTCCTGGTAGCGCCAATAATTCCAATGCTGCATCCATTTCCAACATTATGTCTCCTCTACCAACACGGGAACGTCATCGTTCCTTATCTGTGGATCTTGTTAACCAACCTTCTTCCATGCTCCTCCGAGATCGCAACAGTACTATCACTGTTCCTTCTTTTGATCTCTCTCACATCTAGAACAAGCCTATCACATCGAATCTTCATTCTATTCTTATCCTTGATCGTGTTCTGATGATCACTCAACGACTCTTCCGTGTTTTCTCTCCCCTTATTCAGCACCATTCGGGGCCTCTGCTGAGTGGGCATTGTCCACACTCATGATTTGTAGATGCCTTGGGTTCAATGGCAGCGGCGGAGGTTATAAGTCCCTCAGTCACTTCTACCAAGCAGTATCTTCAATATCTTCGTGTTCTTTGTTCCTCTCTTACAGCATATATTGCTATTTTGAGGAGTTTCAATCAAGCCTACTTAGATAGACTCGAGATCATCTATCAACGAACTATCCAAATTCTTATCAACTTCCCACGGGAATCCGTACTTCTCCTTTTCTGAACTCACTTCTAGCTTGGTTCATCCGATATTGCCTTACAGATTCTCGAGCTTCTCATTGATCCTAAACTCAATCTCACATCTCTTGTCAACAATCTGCCGTATCTCCTTACAGGTGACGTGCTGTTTCCATTGCAACTAAGTATGTGTGAAAATTCCTCCTTAATTGAGCACCGCTTGCAGATCGTCAATGACATTCTGCTTACAAGGAAGAACAAGCTTCGACTCATCGATATTCAGAATATTGCTTATATATACAGTTTCTACTTTGGTAACCCTGTAATTGCTTTCCGAACGCTTCGACGCATGACCTTCTCCCTAACTGAAATAGTGAAGAGTCTTCGTCAGTATGCAGCCACTCAGCGTGACACCGTGAGTATGTGAGTCATAATCTCCTTCATTGTTAGTCGAATTGCTGTATCGAATTGCTCTTACGTTTGTACGGAAGGTTGAAGATATGCAATGTGTCTCACAACGTGATGCTCGAATTCGAGACGTTAAGAAGGCTTGTGTTGATGCTGAGACGAGCAATGCACGCTTCACTGCCTTCATGAACAACCAACCCTATACACCTCCCACTCCCGCCTATGATGAGTATGGAATTCGAGTCACTCCAGCTACCAAGTATTTGACGATTGGTGATGTCGAGATCAAGGAGAGTCGGTACAACATCATCTCCTTGTTACAGGGAATTACTGCTGGAATGGTAGAAATTGCACGATTCTTCCGGCATCCATCTCCTTCCGATCCTGCTTTGGTGACATCTCCTTCACGTGTGACATCTCCTACACTCTCTGCTCTCTCCAATGGAGTTCAGGTCTCTCAACCTCTTTCCCCTCCTCTTCCTGACACATCTAACCAGCAAGCTGTCGATCCTCTTCCATTCTCGGAACGCTTCGTAACCCTCATCTATCGATACGTGATTGGTGTATTCAACTGTGGCGAACTATTCCAAGTTGACGAGACTCGATCACGCGATCAATTGGAGGCACGAATTTCCAACTTTGCTGAGGTGATTCGAGAGCTGCCTGATCATATTGCCCGTCATGTTCTCTCTCTCACACTTCCTTATATTTACTCAGTCACTGTTACCTATCCTATTTTCCTCGCCTTCTTCAAGTCTCTCATGAGCAATATCGTATCCTTCAAATACTCCTCTTGTATCATTATTGACTTCATTGCCAATCATCTCTCGGATCTTGACTGCAAGCAGGATTCGCCTCCTGTTCTCCTCACATTCTTCCGTGTGTTCTGTACTCAAATCAATATCATGCCAGCTGAAGAAGCCATCTTTAAGCCTTATTTGAGACGTCTTCTTTGTGAGTGTATTCAACGTCTCATGCTAACTTCTCATTGGAGTTACTATCTCGATGTTCTCTACGGGTGTTTGAACATTTTTCAGCACAACACACTTAATGAACTCTCTGTTGAGTTGAACACCTTGTTGCGACCTCTCATCTATCAAATGACTCATATCATCCAAGTAGCTACAGATCCTCATACGAAGGAACGAGTCTTTGAGATCACGTATCGTGTGCCTCTGAATACCCAACAGATTCTCACATTAATGACTTCATTGATTAATTTCTATGTTAAGGGATTGGAGGGACCGGACTCGCTTCAGCGAAGTGGTAGATACATTCTCTTTTATCTCACTCATAGCATTGAGTCTCATCGATAACTTTCTGACACGACTGACGCCAGAGCAGGTGATTGGACTAATGCAGCGTGATGTTTGTCGTCATGAGTTTATTGCCTCTCTTTACACCATCCTGCACAACTCCTCGAACAGTACCATATCATCTCTTGCACTCACCATCTTGGGCCGACTCGGAGGAAAAACACGCTCTTCTCTCAAGGGCGCTATTGCACTACCATTCATCACTCCTTCTTCTGGCTATATTATCGTTGTCGGAGGTCAGTTGTACAAGCTGGACGATGTGTTAGAAGTGGCTGTATGTCTCTTAGACCGGAATCTCATTGTGGAGTCTCTAGATCATACAGAAACGAAGCTGGCTACTGTTTTGCGAACACCCGTTAATAACATTCAGATGTTACGAGGTGTTAGATGTACATACAAGCAAATTGCGGTCCATCTATTAGAACGGTGTGTTATTGCCTGCTTCCATTCTCAAGGGTTCGTTGATCCGGCTCTTACTTATCGTCTCGAAAGGACTGTGCTACCAGAGGGAGTGCCAATAGAATGGAAGAGTGATTCTGAACGAGTGGTTTGTTTGCTGCTTTTGGGTCTCCTATTAGCCTGCTGTGACTCCGAAGTAAAGAACCAAGCGTTTCAGAGTGTCACACACATTATCACTTCTCTCGCCTGTCTCATGATGCAGCAAATCCAGCCTGGTTCTTCATATAACACACTATGGCGCAAAGCACAGAATACAACTGACGAGATCCTGTCACAGACATTCTCGGGGGTTCTTCCTCCTCCTTTCCCTTTTATGCTTAACCCAGTTTCTTCTCTATCACCAACTCTCCTATTCAAATCACTCACTGCCCTGTTGTCTCGAGGTGATGAAGTTTGTATGGAAGTTGCAGTCAAGATCTCGAGTCAGCTTTGGACACTTCTCGATGAATCATCCTCCACTCTGCTGACTGTTCTTGTCCCCTGTTGGGAAG
The DNA here is from genome assembly GCA_027406425.1 of Blastocystis sp. subtype 8. Taxonomy (NCBI): domain Eukaryota; class Bigyra; order Opalinata; family Blastocystidae; genus Blastocystis; species Blastocystis sp. subtype 8. Next base: position 42,977 of record JANPWN010000455.1, read on the forward strand.
AGCTTCTTCATGAATTCCTCCATACGATTCACACAGGTACATGGCGTAGTCGCGTAGGATTGTCTCTCTTCTTATCACTTTAGCGGTGCATCTGTGATCTTCTTCTCTACTGGTTCACACGTCTTCCTGATGTGATTGTTGCTCGTGAGTCTGGACTTGTTCTCCGAAGTGTATTTGAAGTATTAGGTTCTGTTCCTTCCGAATGGGTTCATGCCATTGTGGTCGATTGTGTTTCTATCACTCACATCATATTCACCAAAGGACTTGGGATTGAATGGGATAAAACGTGCTTCTGATCTCTTTAATTCATATCTAGAGTCTCCCATGTGTCTGTTGATACGACCAATCTCTCTGATGATCTCATAGTTTATCTCAAATCTGAAGCCGCTCTTCAAAGTCAGCGTCAACGTGACTGTCTCACTGTTCTTGTCGATCAGTTGTTACTCTTCTTCTGCCCACCTCAGCAGGTTGCATATCGTCTCCTCACTGAGTTGACAACTCTCCCAGGGAGTAACTTCTTTCGGCCGATTCTTCATCAACTCCTTCATGAACGTAAAGAGTTTGATCAGTGCGGGAAGCTTGTTCCACAGCAGCAAATGAGGTAGGTGCAAGTAACTAGTCTTATGAATAGTGTCTTTGCTGCGATGGAATTGGCACTACGACTCCAAGTATTCTCTCCTAAGGATCATCCTGTTCAGACAGCAGTCACAGAAGCCCTTAGAACATGTATGAACAGTCCAATGGAGAATAATGTCAAAACATACAATGAATGTGACCCTGGTTTGGCTCCTTTATCTCCTTCATGTCTAGTGGATCCTTCCGTTGCGCCTACTCCTGCTATGGGATTCTACTTTGGCTTACCTCTTGATCTCCAGCTTTTCCGTGTATGTGTTAGTTTGATCCGTCAGTATTCTCTACTCTGTGTGCAGACACATTCACCTCTCCTTTATACGAAGCAGATTGTTCATTGTGTTTCCCTTGCTGCAGGGTGTGGTGTAAAAACAGTAAGTAACAGTGTGGTCCCTCTTCTTCCCTTCCTTGCTACACTGGATGCCACGGTTCCCTCACAGTTGCATCCTGCAGCACGAGAAGAGTATTTATCACAGTTGGCTGGAGAGATTCAAGTTCAACATGAGGTCCCTCTCTTCGATTTACTGCAGTTGGAGAGACTCGCACCATATCTTCCTGCCGGACAAGAACGTGTGAGTGTTGCTGTTTTGCGATGTCTGGGTGCAATTCGTGCCGGAATCGGCTCTCTTCATACTGTAAATGTAGGGCTTTTTTCAGTACTGTGAGATAGAATACAACACTCCAAGTGATTATTCATTGCTACTGGATCTTGGCTGCTCTTCCTCTATCAACAGATCAGTTCTGCGATCTCTTCTCTTTCACTCCATCATTCATTCAAACGCTCTCTCATACGTGCTCCTCTTTCACTACCACTGCTATTCTCGTATCTCCTTCATTTTTCTTTTATCTAGTTTAAACCCTTCGCAGCTTGTATCACACGCAATGCTTCAGCTTGTATCACCTTCCTTCTATCCAATCGTCCTAATCCTTCAACGCCCTTTCAACAGGAACTCCCCAATATCGCATATGCAAATTTCATGCAGACCCTCTTCGGAGCCTTCCTGGCAGCAGACACCTTAGAACCCTTCTTGAAAGCTGTGTGTACAAATTGGGTCCATTTCGATGCATTAGTAACCCGATATCTCGATGAACCCCCTCTTAGTCTCGCCTCATCTATTCCTCTTCACATTTTCAGAATCGTGTGAAATTACCATGATCACTAATCTGTAGCTCTTTCTCACAAAGAATTGCTCACTGGTGTTTGAGGATCCAGCTGTCATTCGGACCATTCAGTATGTGTGGAATCACTTCTATGTGGTATATACGAAGGAGGTGAAAGAAGCAAACGATATGATCCAAGTCGCTCGCTCCCAGCCCAGCAGTGCCTTTCAGGGTCTTACTCATGAGGGCACAAATATGTCTCTCTTGGAAATGACATTGGCTCTTCTTATTCATCTTATGAAGAGTCACTTTGTTAAGAATAGGGTTGTGAGTGATATCTAGGATCCTTCTATCTCCAATCGACTTTCCTTTGGCTTTGCTTCGCCTACACAACTATCACTGCAGAATCTGACTGAATACTACCAAGTGACGTTACCGAAGATTCTCTCGAGTAATCAACGAGAAGCTGTCCTTTTGTAGTTCTTGAGAAGGGAATTGAAGTATAGAGATTTCGTTAATCTTCTTCAAGACAGTTCTATTGACGATACCAAAAAGACATATTGTGTTGAGGATGCAATAATACCTTTGATTTCTTCCACGTTCCTTTCCTCTCTATCTCATGATAAATAGATGTAATAATCATTCATTAAAGCTTAGAGAAGTATTTACTCCCGCACTAATTGATGCTTATGTCAATTATCTCCCAACACTAACTCCAAAGACGCCATATTCGTCACCAGCCTATCTAGTGTCACTTCTTAAATTGAACACGGTGTGTATCCAGTATCTAAGTGAGTATTTAACACCATATCGATCTACTATATTCAGTTTCGCTTGGGATTTGTATCGAGGAACCAATGATCTTCAAGTGGCTTATGCTCTCTTATTCCTATGTCAATTTGTGAAGGTTTATCAAACGGATGACTTGGTCACACGTCTCTATCTCAACATCATTCACTTGTTCAATAACCCTTATCTTGATATCATTTATCGGGCGTCTCAAATCCTGTCATCTCGTTTCTACTCATTGGTCTTTTTATTTCTAGGAATGCTTAAACTGGATTCAACTACACAGATGAAGCTATGCAAACGAGTTCATATGAATTTGCTAATGAATGATCATATCGTGGAACAGCAAATTCATATCTGGAAGCTTATCATTCAGTCACCTGAATTCTTTTATTCTTATGGAGATCCCCTTTTCTTTCAGATTTTGTCATCTTCTAAATCCTTAGTGTTACGTTCATATCAGCATCGTGAGTTGCTCGTTGACATCATTTCTCTCGTCGCTGCATATTACTGCCGAAGACAGCGAGACGTGACCAAGACAGGTGATGAGTCTCAACGCGATGTCGCTCATCCAAGCGATGAGAGGCAGCGATTTATCAATCTTCATATGCTGATCACAGTCTGTCGAGTTCTCCAGTACTCTGTTGTGGCTCCACAGGAACAATTCCTATTCAAACGAGGATGTGAGTTAGTGAAGACTATTCTTCAATTGACTCCACGTCAACCTCTCTCTCTTGAAGAGCTTGAGAAGCCCTCGTCTCAAACTGAAAAGACACTTCAGATGTTGGCTGACCCTACTAGTTCTCAGAGCGATGATCAGCTGTATCGACTTATCATGCCCTTTATCGTCTCCTTCCGCATCAGTGCTATGTCTCTCGTTTACTTCAAGAATGAATTCCTCGAGAAGAATGCAGAGAACCTCCAGAAGAAGATTTGTCGTGTGCTGGAGTATGTCGATCGAAGTTATGTATTTGGAAGTATGATTGAGTTATTACCGGGTATGGCTTCTTCTGTCACTTCATTCATAGAACTCTTCTCCTGCCCCTTGCCCTATTCTCCAACTGTTCTTAAGCTGTTGAATGCGATTCGAGATACACTCTTCGACATCTTCCAGAAAGACTTCAAACTAATTCCTCCATCCAATACTCGCCGTCCTACTCGGCTCTGGCGTGTCGTTTATCTCATTAAGGTGATTGTAGATCGTACACCCGCTTCCTTGCCTCCTTTCGTTACTACACTCTTACAGTGTTGTGAACAGCTCCATTCTCGTTATCGAGAGCTCGCTGCTGATCCTCGTACCCTTCCATATCTCAATCAATCGGATATTGATACGGTCTCTTCTCACTCTAGACAGGACTATTCTGTGGAGTTGGGTACTCCTCCAACCCCACAACTTCGTGGTTGTGAATTAGTCTATGCGATTCAACTCTTATTAGAATTATTGATAAGTAATCTTAATCAACTCGGTGATCATCACACTGCCTTCCTCACATTTATTGCAGCTTCTTTCTCCTCCTTCTTTCAGGGTGGTCAAAGATGTGATCTTCTCACATTCACTCTTCAGCTGTTCACCAAGCTGTTAGAGAGTGAGGAAG
>JANPWN010000457.1:0-76167 GCA_027406425.1 Blastocystis sp. subtype 8
CTCCCTATGGAGGTGGTCGTCCTGGACGTGTTGCTAGAAGAAACGGAAAGAACACGACTGAAGAGTAAAGGTTTGAATGAATTCAATGGGCTCAGTTCGTTGTTTGTTCACATTTCCATTCAGGATGGATTTCCGAGAAGTGCTAATTCACAGTTGTGAACAGCTCGGTAGTACACGTGTTACTGTAAGGAAGAAAAGTGCGCTGGCAATCTTAGAGTAGTGAACTCATGATTCTTTAAATCCTAGTATTCTAAATGATCAAGAACGCAAAAAACAATTGATCCAATTAGAAATTCTCTTTCCTATGAATTCGTTCTTGGATGAACTATTAAGTCGGTTCGATGAAGTCATTAAATATGAAAAGGAACGGACTACAAAGAAAGCCGATACATCGTGCAGTCAATTGTTTTTTAGTTTCACGGTCATGCTTTCTGAGAACAGTTATGTGCTACAAAAGTATGCGGATCGTATCTTGACAATTGCACTATCCAATTTACAGTGGGCAATCACTACCCAGGACCAATCCACTCACTATCTCCTCAATGTGTGTAATATTCTCTTCTCTGTGTTGATGTGTTGATTGTTTAATATTTAGAATTCAAGCTGTTATCCGTGGATGTCTCAACGTAACCTTCTCGACTTGATTCACTTGATCACTAGTGCAATTATGTCTTTTTGTTGAACCTAAATGAAGTGTAGTGATGGTCAACTATTGGATAAAGTAACTCTTTCAACAGCAATCCAGTGTTTGATCGAGTATTGGCGTCTCGCTGCTTATTTCATTGATCGCAATGACGTCCAACAGATAATTGAACAGCTCTATGCAGTTGTGAATTGTTCCAATGTGATGACTCATTCCCAACGATCTGCAGCATTAGCTTGCTTAAGTCCATTTATCAGAGAGTACGGTGGTTGGTGAATACATTATGGCTAGATTTCCATCAGAGTGTTCATCATTGCTTCTTCACCATGGAGATTATTCCTTCAAGATCCTAAAAGAATTCTGTGTAGCTGGCCAGATCGATACATCTGTTGTATCCTGCTTCACCTTAGTGATGTTTGTTTGTTCTCTGAAGGAATGCTCTTCTTCGTTAGTTCAAGAAGCTTGTTCTCTGATTGAGCTTTTATTTATTCCAAATCAACAGGTTAAGATGATGGGTATGGATAAGATGTAGTCCTTTTCTGCTAATGCTCGAGTCATTATTCCTCTCACTCTTGCTAATACGATTGCTGAGGGACTTATGTGTGCTCACTCCAATCCTCTATTTTCAGACTCTGTTCAACACCTCCTTCTGTCTCTTAAGAGCGCTATCACAGACGTAGGTCCGAATTTCTTGACTCATACAAGCAAATTACTCAATTGGAAACTCAAGGTATCCTCTTTCCTCTCCCTGCTGATGTAAACACTCTCATTAGTTTCCTTCATCTAATTGTAGCGCTTCTTCATTCTTCTGTTCTTCCTCTTGATGCCAGCACACTAATACCTCGCATATTAATTCTTTTGGAGTCTCACCACATCCAAGCCAATACTGATTGTTATATAGCCTTCCTTCGTCTTCTTAAAGAGTTGATAATGCAATCCAATTGCCATATCAGATTAATAGTTGTCTATCTAACAAAACGTCTCCCAGTGTGAAATAGTGCTGTTTATAATGCCTAGAATAGCCTCATAACACTGGATGATGTCGTACGGTTGCATTTTGACATCCTTAGCAGACTTCTAAGCATTGCAGAAATGGAGATACGTCAGATCTGGCTCGAGGATCTCTCAACTACTGAGCAAGTCGTCTTACTGAGCTGTTGTCTTCTTCGTGTTTCATATCCCAATCTCCCTACATCCTTTTCATCAGTTCTCCAGCTTCTAACACAATGGATGCTCCAATCTCCTTCTTTTGATTCACTTTTACAATGTGTATGTGATAGTCTTATTCCCCAAGCCTTCAAAATCACTTCTTCTCCTCTAGGTACTCTGAACAGTCGTCAGATCATTCAGCAAGAAGTCCAATTCGATGGGTGTTTAGCTGCTTTTTGTGATCTTATCACTGTTCTTTGCGGTACCAAATTGAACATCAAACTGTTTGATGCGGCTCTCAATGAATACGCTATAAAATACGAGAAACTATTAAGAGATGAGGGATTACCTATCGAACTCTTCCAGACCCGATTCGTCGAAATCACGGAGTTTTCAACACATCCTTCTGCTCTTAAGAATCTTACTGTGATCCGTACTAGACTGGAAGAAATAGTGAAGGAGGAGTGTAACCGATTACACTCTGAGCTCTCTCAGATCGACTGTACAGATGATGTCTACTCACGATTACTTTTTTGTGGGCAAGTATGGCAGCTAATCATTCAGTTACACAAATCCGATCATGAGATGATTTGTACCTTCTCTGATACCTTTGTATCACTATTAATGCAGGTGGATATCCATTCCCAACAAGGTGGACGAATTTGGGGATATTTCCTTCAAATATTCCTAGTCTCCAATACCTCTCTATCACAACCTTGTTCTGCCCTGAAACCTCTTCGAGATTTCTTCGGTCTACTAAGCGACCGGATACTCGCTTCAAGCAAGCTGGTTCTGTTTGATACTCCTAGCATTAATGAAGGATTTCGATATAACCTAGCTACTTCTATTCACAACAGTGATATGGTTATGATATTTGCCTTATCAGTTGATGCTCGTGTTGCTGTGAAGGATGAAGTGAATATTAATGACTATGAAGTTGTATTGAGCAATGTAAAGGAATGGATTGAAGATATGCCTTTCAGACATCTAATGCATATCGCTCTATTTCGACTGACTCTCTCTCTTCTTGATCGAGATGATACTTCGAGTAAACAAGCAGGTCAAACACTTCTTCAGAACTTATCTGCTACTCAGGATTTTTATGGTGTAGCTTCATCATACTTCTTCTCATTACTCTCTTCTTCATCATCACTGAAGGCAGCTTTTCAATCCATTCAACAGACTACCTTAAACTCCATCTATACATCGCCTCTCATCTGTCCTCTATGTTACCACTCATTGCTTCAGATTACTCAACAATTCTATCTTTCTCTAGACCGAAACACACAGATGCGAGCTATCCTATTTCTCGAGAAGACAGCTATGCTCTCTGGTTCCTTATCTCTCACAAAGTTAGCAGCTCCAGTACTTGAAGAAATAGCAAGTATAGAAAACCAACAATCCTTCATCCAATCTTTCACTCTTAGTCTATTGAAGAAATCCTGGAAAACGAATCAAATATCTCTACAAGCTATTTTCGAACTCCTCCAAGTTCTGTCTTCCTGTCTTCCTTCTCTTCTATCTATTGCTCTGTGCTGTCTGCTTCAAGGAGCTCAGGGATCTCTCTCTTCATCTCAGTCTCTGATAGCAGGTGCTGACTTGGCCAAGACACAATTCTACTCTCTTCAAGATACATCCTTCACTTGTTCTCTTCGCGAAGTATTCGTTTCAACTCCTCTTGCACAGCGATTTGCCCTTTCGGGAATGTTGTGGCAACTATTTCAACAAGTATTTATATGTGGTTGCGAATGAGATATAGGAAGAGTCGTCTTTCTCTCCACTCCTTCAGTCAATTGGAGAGTATTTGGATGCAAGTGGAATAGAAGAATCATCTGAGTGTGATGAAGAAGAATTATATCCCATTCTCTCTGTTCTCCGACGAAACAGTACAACAAACTGTGATAAGATGATGAAGGGTATAGCCAAGCTTCTACCAACCATTTGCGTTCTTGAATACATGGAAGAAATGAATCTGGATCTACAACATATTACTGAATCCCTGAGAGGTGATTTAAAATCTTCTCTTCAGAGTGCATTATATTACCACAAGGAACAGATCCGACTTGAATATCTTACATTTCTCTTTGTTCACATCCATACAGATCTTCAGTTGATAAACTGGGGAGTGTGCGAACTTTTGGAACCAGCAGAAACGCAACTCCACCCAGTCCATCTTCTCAAGGCTCTTCTCTATTTTGATGAATCAACTCGAAACAGTCAGTACATTACATCCTTTACTCAAACCCTTCTCTGTCTCATGGATCGATGCGTAAGATCTCTCTTTCACTCTTATTTAGTCTTCTTGGTTCTCCAATCGGTTTGTTACTTATCTCATTCTCTCTCGACTCCAGCTCCTTGCATCCAATACCATGCGGAATAGTCCACTATTAGACTCTCTTTCAGATTGTTGTCTTCATCTTTGTAGAAATTACCGTACTCCTAATAGATAGTGAAACTCGAAGAGTCTTTGTGGCATGAAGAGACTGAATATCTCAATATAACTGCATATGCTGGAGTATTGGAGACGATTCTAAGTCAGCGAGATGATTGGAAGCGGTACACAGAGGTATGGTTACGATCTAACCAGCCAATTCTTCATCGTATTTTATGTTGTGTGAGAACAGCGATTCCTGTTCTTGTAATGGTAACAGAAGAAAGATTAGATCATGGATAGAGATATAAAACGCTTTTGATAACACTCCTAACGATTCTCCAGAATGATTTTGCGAGTCACTGGGAGTGTGTGACATCACAATTACAACGAATACTTGAAAATTTCATTCAAACACAAATGCTGACTGTACGAGTGATTGAGAAAGAGGATACTACAGAAGGATCACAGTCACTCTCCACTTCAGATTCTTCGGATTTACTTTTAGACAACAATATTCTACGGCATGTGATCGTTGAAGCTATTCAGTTTGCTTATAATCACGGTGATGTCCTAACAATTACTGAAGGACAGCGTTTATATAAAGCACTGCATACTGTAGGTGATTGGAGATCTTTTAAATTGTAGCTACTAGATCTGAATCCAGAGAATTATGATCTAGTGAGTTCAAAGTTTGGTCTAGAATCCGATGGATCTGAAGACCCATCTCCTTATACTACATTAGTGTTGTCCCTGCTAGATTCGATTGGTCTCTCCTTATTACATACATCCCCATCTCTTCACTGGATTGATGTATTGACGGTACTCCAAGAGACTGTAAATCATCCATTATTAAGAACAGTCGACCATTCACTATGGGTTAGACATCCTCTTCTTCTTTCTTTGCGGCTTCGTAATCAAGTAGAACACGTTGACACTGAAGTATCAGCTATCACAGTCACTAGCATGGATGAGACTGATCGAGTAACACAGGAAGTTCCTATGATTCATACTGAAGAAGTCGATAGTCCTTCCACTTCTGACATTGAATCTATCGAATCGATTCTTCGCTATCTCCTCCGACTGTGTGGCAATTCTCTTTTTTCTCCTTTCCTTCCCGTCTTGACAGAGTGTTTCTCTAATGAAACGATAGAAGGCCGAGAAAGTCAGATGATACTAATGACTCTCCTGGTTTATGAAGCATTACAGCAACACCATGACGTCCAGATTGGTGTCTTGTTACGTCTCGCTCTCAACAGTCACAAACCAGTTCAACTTATCACCCTTCAGACACTCACATATCTCCATCGTTTCATCTTTTATGATTTCTCGAATAAGTCTGGTTTATTCTTCTCGGATACTGATTCTCTTTCCGATACACCAGGCTCTTCGAAACGCTCCCGCCTTGCCCTCAATAGTAGTGACTCCATTGTTCTTCTCAGTGGATACCAGGCTACAGTATCTTCTTTCCCCTCTCCTGTTGATTACTTCCTTGTTCGTCTTCAGCTTCCTCTTACACTAATCATTGATACTGCCTCCTCTCTTCATAAACCCATGACATCTCTTCTCTGGATCCATTCAGTCACTCTTCCATTCACTCCAGACGATACCCGCATCTATAGTTGGAACACGATTATTACCTATCCTTCCGTAGTTTCACATATCGATGCTAGCAGTGATGGAGAAGAGGACACATCCGAAATGGCTGATAAGCGTTTATGCAGTGATCAATCAGCTGTTGATGTTCATACACAAACAATAACTGAGCAGTTCTTCTCACTGCTTGATAAGAAATCACTGAACAGTCAAATTGTTAATAGTTATCTAGCAGCTGGCAACCCCTATGCAGCTCTCGCTGTTACTCAGAGTGGTCAAACCAGTCAGCAAATGCTTATTCAGTGTCAAACACTGAGATCCGGGTTTGCAGCCGCATTTCAAGAGTATGGATGATTAAATATCTTAGATCTAGTCTCTCTGCATATGGATCTCTGATCGGGGAGCCCCAAGTTCTCCAGCAGTCTCTCACTAGTCTTGGTGTGACTAATCTCCTTCCAGGACAGCAAAAAGACTTATGGATGGTATGGCCATGGAGGCAGCTCACTCAGTGGGGACGAGAACAGAAAGAAGGAAGTCAAAGTGAGGGCGTTTCATCATTAATATTGGAATATGAACAGCAAATCAGTAATCCACTGAATTCACTCTCAGTAGCTTCTTCGTGGCATCGAAAATCAGAGAATATTCTGTCATATGAGTTTCTTCAAGTACTTCGTAGTGAAAGTAAGTAATTATGAGAGTTTTAAGGCAACAGATCTATCTTCTCTACAGGAAGTGATACATGATTCCAATTTACTTCGATACCTGGAAATGTGGGTGAAGGACCCATCAGTGAAACCCATTACTGAGAAACAAAGACTTCTACAAGTCAATCTGCTTCTATTGAGAGGTCAGCGTGATATAGCGGAGAGTCCAAATGCCTTTCTATGTGTGTTGGAATCTCTTTTGGAGAAGATGACACTAATGAATACTAGAACCAGTAAGAATGAAGGACGGAGATACGGAGCTGAAGGGATAGGTGTGGAAAACAGTATTGCACAGCTGCGATATAAATTGGAGTTATTAAATAGTTGTCTGAAAGGTCCAGCATCAGAACTAATCACAGATAATCATCGAAGTCTTCTCCAGCTCGAGACAGCAAAGGTATTATACCGACAAGGGTTCCTACAGCTTGCTGTATCGATGATTCGGTAATTATCAGGATAATAAATGACATTCAGGTCAGCAGAGCATCTTGCAACTACCTCTCTGGTTTCAGGGACTTGTCGATTAGAAGAATTGTTGCTAACTTCATCCAATGAGGATGAGAGCAGACGATTGAGTAGTGTTCAAGCGATGTGCTCTCTCTTACGTAATGGTGAAGATGAAGAGTCGATGGTTGAATCCTTAACACACCCTTTACCAACAGACACCTTCATTTCATCAATCTGCAACCAGAGTCAGTGAAGAAGTCGATTTTAATTTCTAGAACGATCGTATCTGACACTAGCAGGACTCACTAATGATCTATTGAAGCGTCTTCAAGCATATTTTGAGAGCAGTGAATACAATCAAATGGAAACCACCATGGTACGAGTTCATTAGAGATGTGACTCTAGTCAAAGATAAGACAAGAATTGGAAGTACTGAATCGACGTATATTTTCTACGTAACTCTTCTTAGTGTCTGTGATATAGACGTTCTCAGACAGCTCGACAAACCCTAACTGAACAGAAGCGTGTGAAGGAAGTAATGCTACAGGAATTCCAAGAAGGTCCTAATGCTGCTGATAAGATCGAAGCGAGATTATCATTGTATCGGAAGCTTACACTAGAATTGTGTCTACAAGGGATTCAGAAGGGTGAACAAAATAGTGCCGATTTTGTATATATGTTTGTGAGTCTCTGGTTTCAAAATATTCAAGAGTATGAGAACAGAGAGATGATTATGAGTAGCAAAGAGATTGAGTCTGCAATCAAACCTCTTCTTCTCAATTGTCCTCTGGCCGTTTTCGTCCCCCTAGCTCATCAAGTGAGATCCCTTCTCCTCTATTATATAGATTGTTAGTCGAATCGGTCAAGAAAACCCATTGCTGATTCGATTCATTTATCGACTCACTGAAGCCTACCCATTTCATCTTCTTCCATTCGTATTTCTGTATTCTTTCCTTTATCTTTAGCTTCTCCCAATAGTGACAGAGAAGGATCAGTTTCAATCTAAACGTGAGTCACTCGTTCTAAATCTCCTCTCCGACCTCCCTGCTTCTGTGTCTCCAATCTATCATGCCTATTCCTCTCTCTTCACAGCATACCACACACTTACTCTTACTAATCGTACTGATATGGAGAAAGATGTTTCGATTCCCCTCCCAAGTTCCTGGACCTCACAATCATCACTTCGATTATGGTCTCAGCTTCCTGTTCTCACAGCCACACTTCCTGTTCTTCCGATGGAACAGTTCCAGCATCAACCAATTCCATACATTCATGATTTTGGTTCCAACTTTAAGCTAGTAGCGACAGGAATCACAGCTCCATTGCGCGTGACCTGTGTCGCTCAAGACGGGTCTCGCTTCCATCAGATCCTTAAGAAGGATGAGATCCGATCTGATTGCGTGGTTCAACAGCTTTTCGAGTTGATCAATCGATTACTGGCTGAAGAGAACAGTGAATCTCAGAACTTCTCCCTAAGAGACATTCATCTAAGAGTCTACCGAGTAAGAAATGAGTCTATCAGTAAACATCAGATTGTAAGTGTGACTAGCAAAACAGGTGTAATTGAATTCGTTTCAAACAGTACAGCACTTCGAGATTATCTTGTATCAGACTCGTACGTCTTTCTCTTGTGTCTCATCTGTAGACGTCGGAAGATTGACATATCAGCTCATGCTAGATATCACCCAGGAGAGATCTCCAACGCTCAGATTCTGAGCCAAGCTTCTGCCTTGAAGACAAGACCAGCAGAAGAACGAATTCAGTTCTATCATGAAATCACTAAACAGTTTACTCCTGTTCTTCATTACTTCTTTCTGGAACATTTTTTTGCTCCTCAACAGTGGTACCAAAATACTCACAATTTTATATCCACACTAAGTGTGAATTCGATTGTTGGCTATATTGTTGGATTAGGGGACCGACATCTTCGCAATATTCTCATTGACAATAAAACGGGTGAATTGGTACATATTGACTTTGGAATTCTCTTCGAACGAGGTCGCATTCTATGTGTTCCTGAGCGTGTTCCATTCCGGTTAACCAGAGAGTTTGTGGACTGTCTTGGAGTGGAAGGTGTGAATGGTTTATTGCGTGAGCAGATGGAGTTTTGCATGAAGTTAGTAAGTGAGAAGCGTGAGCTGATTCTGACAATTCTCGAAGTATTCCTACACGATCCATTGAACAGTTGGGTTGTCCGGAATCGGGATGGGAATGCAGTGATGGAAGGCGCGAATACGAGTGCTGAACAGGTCTTATTTAAGATCGAGAATAAATTGTTGGGACGTGATAATCAAAATACAGAGTCAGTGAGTGTGGAGAAACAAGTAGATGTGTTGATTAAACAAGCAACCAATGAGAATAATCTGGCATTAATGTATCATGGATGGGGAGCGTGGTTATTAGGTGTTTATTGTCAAACAGAGGAAAGAGATCGTTCATATTCCAATCGTGCTTTTCTTACATACCACCATTTCTTGAATCCAATCAAAATGAGACACAGACTCACTAAACAAGCACCAATCAGACTGAATTTATCAACAGAAAGATGCATAATCCAGACTTGCCACACATAGGAGAAAACGATATCTAAAAATCGCATCGAAGTTGCAGGTCCTGCTTTCTCCAGCTGTAAGCCACGATTAATACAATACTATTCGTTAATACTTGGACCATTCTCTACTTGAGCTCCAGCACCAAGGAAACCTGTAGATACAAGCCATAACCAGGCTACGACTGGGAGGTGTTTCTTTGGCCAGGGGAATATATGTAACAGAAAATAACTCTGAAAGATTCCAATAAGTATAGTAAACAGAAGAATATAATTAATCAACACAAAAGCAGAAACTGTGGGTCCCACCTTTCGAACAGCAATATAGGCCAGAGCGGCAGCACAAGATCCCACGAATGCAATTAAAAGATAACCAACTTTGATACTCTAATAATCATCAATAGTCTAGATTCATACAGATTCACCACCAAACAGGAAGGGCGGTTTGGCTACAAAGAGAACTCCAACGAAACAGAGAATTGACGCAACTGCATCAAACCAGCCCCATTTTTCATTCAGCATACAAATAGCGAGAAAACCTGTCAACACTGGAGCAATAAATGTGAGTGTAGTGGCGTCACCAACGTTAATCTACTCTAAATACAAAGAAGTAACATCTACTTTGGTAAATGCGAAGAAATAACAAGTAATTTGGATGCCCCCGAATAAACCACGCAAAATCACCCAAACAAATTTCCTCGTCTCCTTATAGGGTCCAATTGGATTTGCTTTTACAATCCAACAACAAATGAGATTGATTGCCAAGTTCACAAGGCAACGAATAAAAGTAATAGCAGGAGAAGGAATTTTGTAGTGACTGCCTAAAATACTGACGGCCGTTGCCATCAAACTAGGGAGGATCACCAACTGAGTAATCACTACCTTCCGAACAATGAGCCCAGAGCAACGAAGAACATTCCAAGAGCTGATTTCTTTGTTAACTTGTAGTTGAGGTATACGGCAGACTCCTCTTTGGGGATCAGAACCGAAGTTACCTCCTTCTCGTTTACAGCAGCCTACAAATTAAGGGACCCGATTAACTATTACTGGTGTTTCCATCAGATATAAATGATTATTTGTCTTTCTGAGAACACGAAACAGTTCTTCCCATGGCTCTAATCATTCACTGAACTGGAAACGGTTTTCTGTTGGCAATTTTCAACTCTGAGAACTGATAGCAACTCAATTGATGTTTCATGTATCCGTATGCCCAATATTATGAAGATGTGTTATATGGGATGGGGGCAGTATTCTAGTGTAACCATTTCACCTCTACAGTTGTTATTCAGAATTACAATCATTCCAGAAAAAAGGTCGATTCTCACAATCCACTGAGGAACACAATTATCTACTGAAATGGATGTCTCGTTGTTAGGGAACAGTATGCAAGATGCTGCAGAAGTAGTTTGTCCCAAAGAGGTGTATTCACCTCCTCATGTTGAGAAGATGGGAGAGGTACCTGTAGTTGGAGTAATGGACAAGGTTGCAATGGAGGTTGTTGATATGTCGAACAATGAACATTACATGATGTTGGTGGATGCTAATGCAACAACTCAGACAATTGAGCCCGAACTGCGAGTAGTTTTTAGACTTGAATAATAACTGTAGCAACTTGCAAGAATTCCACATGATGTAATTATCTTCCTTCTGTTCGAGTCACGTGTATTGACAGTTGATGAATATCTTCATCCTCTGATTTCTGAAGCCAACAATACCTTCTACATGTTATGTGTAGGTATAGAGACGATCTTACACATAGAAAACCACTCAGGTGGAAACTCCTACAGCGGACAGGCTTTCTCCTGTTGAAGAAGTCACAAACCAGCTCTTGGCCTATGAAACCAAGATTTCCAAGTTACTTACGGAGGTAACATCACTCAAAGTCGAAAACAAGAAACAGCAGGATCGAATTGACGATCTAGAGTCCCTTTTGAAGAGTAGTCACATTCCTCTTCCCGAAGAACAAGAATATTTAAAAGAACATGAAGCAGAAATTCAAAAGACGATAGAAGAGAAACAAGAACTAGAGGTAGAATCACAAGCCGCTCATCTCAAATGGACAACAAAGGGAGTGGAGGGAATGCGTGATCTGATTACAGAAGTAACAAAAATGACATATCCAAATCTCGAAGTTCTCGATGTCTCAGGTGACGAAACTGGGTTCTTATAATCGTTAGACATGCATATGGGTGATGAGGGATGCAAAATGCTAGCTAAATTCTTCTCTCAAGGTTGGTCATTAGTAAACATCTTTCAATTCTACTTTTCACCCCCTACAATGCCTCGATTACATACAATTATTCTCTATGGGAATGATATTGGTAAGGAAGGAGCACATGCTTTGTTAAGTGCATTCCGATATTTGCCTCAAATCGAGTTATTGGGACTCGAAGTGTTGGGTAGGAACAGAGAATCGTGTTTAGAGTAGAGCGCAGATTATCATCTGAAGAAGTGGGAATCTTCTACCAGATGCAGTTGAGTACGGTTCTATTTACATCGACCTCAATGAACCTCACTAATTTGGGTCTTACTGATCATTTCCTTGTCCAGCTCTGTGGATACATTGACTATCTAATCACGGGAGATGATCCATCATTACGACGTTTGTATCTGAATAGTACTCTAGCTTTTTGATTGTAATATATAGAGAATCGATTCAAGTCACGTGGAACGATGAAATTGGCATCGCTGATCATCGATGGAAAGATCCCCAATTTGGAGATCGTGAATCTTGAAGATAATGACATTGATGATGAAGCTGCTCAATTCCTGGCGAATTCCATCAGTACCCAGACTACTCCACATATGCGTGAATTTTATTTAGGAGGAAATCCTATTGGTGATAAGGGTATTCAAACCCTTTTCCGATCATTCCGAAAGAACAATCTGAATTCCATTACCCATATGTCACTTAATAGTATATGCGTAGAGTGATCATGATTTCTAGAAACCGGTATGGGATATGAAGGAATCAAGTTCATAAGTAATTGCGCCCTTTTCAATTGTATGACAAATCTTCAGAGTTTCAATATTTCTGGAAATGCAATTGAGACCAAAGGTTTTGTTATGCTTATCAAGTCTATTGAACGGGGTGGTTTCCCCAAATTGACACATCTCGATGTGAGGGGTACTTGTGATGAAATGAACTGATTTTGTAGATAATAAAATTGGGGATGATGGCTGCACCTACTTGTTGAATACATTGGCTCGATGTCAGCTGGGTGAGGTAAAACAGATCGTGATGGCAGGTATGATGAGTTGAGAATGATTTAATATAGACAATAACATCAGCAAGGAGATGATTGATACATGTTCTCAGGCGTTGTCAGGACAGATGCAGCTACATATTCTCTTTTTCGAGCAGCATTAGTCTAAGATTGGGTAGTATTTGGTATTTGTTTTTTTGATAAATAATAATCACTGAACATTTTAAATTGGCTTTCTTTGTTCACAACATTGTGGATAACAACACATATGAAAGTATTTAGCTTATGTATGGTTTTACTTCTTGCCAGTACGTAAAATAGCTCCTTTGAGATGTAGATCTATCAATCAGCACATTGGAATGTGAATCGACTCAAGTCTATGTGAAGGTAAAGAAAGTATCACAATTTGGTGCCAGTGAGGAATCTTATCAGATTCTAGTTGGATCTAATGTTTTTGCTCAGAGTCCCGTTTTTTCTGATAATGAGATCAACGTATCGGAATTCTGTATGGACAAAACGACTAGTTTGCTTTATACTCTTAAACTGGTTGATTCAGCCTCTAATTCATGGAGTCGTGGTTCATACATAGAAGTAGAGGGAATTAGTGGCAACATTGTATATAAAGGATACATGACTGAGCGAAATGTCGAATTACACACTATTTCCTTGTTTCAACCTATATACGAAGGTGACGTATGGAAATTTGCTTCTTCTGTTGAAGATGACTGGAAGTCATCATTTAATGATGCAAATTGGAAGAACTACATCTTTGGAAATTCTCATTCAGCTCAAAATAGAACTCAATTCTATCGGAAGACTTTTAGTGGAACAAGTGGTAGTGTTGCTTATGAGGTACGTTTTCGTTATCGTTATGGTATTGTTGCATATATGAATGGAAATGAAATCTATCGTGATCATCTCCCTTCAGGGACGATTACTGTCTCCACCCTCTCGGAAGGTGACTATGAAACTCCATATTTTCGTGGTGTGATTCTTCCTTCAACATTAATTCAAGAGAATAATATTCTTGCTGTGTCCATTCATGTCCCGTCTTCTACTCTATCCTATTCACTTGATTTTGATGCATGGTTAGCATTATATCACCCAGATAGCGACAGTGGAGATTGTTATGTAGTGCCTTATTCAGCCACAGTATCATCGACATCAGGAGACAAGATAGAGAATCTAATGAATTGGGATAATGGAGAAGCATGGAGTATAGTAGGCATGAATACTATAGCGAATGTATCTATCGATTATTCATCAGTCTATGTATCTCCTCGTGTTAATTCATTGCGTGTTTACACTGGAGCTGATGTGGGGTATCTACCAAATACTATGGTGTTATATGGCATGAAGGGAGATACACGCCGTCCCACAATGCGAGCTTCACAAATAACCTATACATCAGAGGCTATGACATATGTTTATGGATATTTCTCTACTGGAGTGTTTAATTCCTATCAATTAGATATATATCCTCCATGGGGAGGATCTCTATCTATCGCTGATCTCCAGCTAGCTGTGTGTAATGTTGAGGCACCCACAGAAATGGGACTTAATATGGTAGCAATCGAGACTCATGCTGGGGTAGAGATGATTCGCGTGTACCCTGTTCTGGGTGTATTTATGAATTGTTCTGTTAGGCCAATGTTACCTTCAGGTCTCACATTAAATGAAGAAGAGTGTGTGATTAGTGGGGTTCCAACCACTTCTCAGTCACTTACTTCTTACACATTGGAATCTGCTTCTGGGAGTGGATATACTGCGACATTCAGTTTGACTGTGACAGACTGTACTGACAATGTTGTACAAATTCGGTACTTTAATGGGATTAGTGCATCAAGAGACTTTGCTTTTAGTATCAGTGATGCAGACTCTGGCTCAGTTCTCTTTTCTCTCACTTATGTCTCTACAGAACCAATAACAGAGACTCAAACACGTCAGATCTGCACAACAGCAACCACTCTCACTGTCACACTCGCCTCTTCGTGTGGTTTCTGGGCTGATGGAGCCTTCATAGAGGTCGCTAGTATGTTAGAATCCTCTTCTAATGTTTTACTCCATACAAGCTTCGATACCCTTCATTATGGCTTCCCAAATAGTTACACGATTCCTCTTTCTTATCTCCTACCCCTGGGTTCCACCTGGTTCTATAAATTTGATTCTGTTCCTGATGAGTGGTACACTTCTTCTATTGGTGGATGGGAGAGTGCAACTCCAGGGAAATTTCCAGAACCTACCATGATTTTTCAGCTGTTCAAACGAACATTCTCCATGACAACAGAACAGCTAAAGGCAGCGGGGATTGTATTACATATCAAGTATCTGGCAGGATGTGTAGTGTATTTAAATGGAGAAGAAGTGTTCCGCAAACACATCACAGGAGATATTTCAACTTCCAATCGTGCCACTGGTTCTTATGATACACTTTCCTACCGTACTGTGTCGTTGCCTATCCGAGGTATTAAGGATGGTGATAGTGATACCGAACTAATTCGAGAAGGCAGCAATACCATTGCAGTTGGGTTGGTCACAGCTACAGCTATTATACCCAGTGTGACATTCGATGCGTGTATTAATCTCATACATGGCAGTATTGAACGGCGTAGCTTCGATCTAACGATCACATCCTCAGGTCTCACAAATACAAGTAATCCAGTAGCGGTCTTTAATCCTTATTATAATTCCTATGTGTCGAGTGAATCCTGTGGAGATAATTACATTCAAGTAACCTTTAATAAGGATCGTTACGAGTGGATTTCCTCTATTGTTCTCTATTCTCGTTATAACAGCTATACTCACACGCCTCATTCTCTTACTGTGCGTGGTTGCGCTTCAGATGGCTCTTCGTGTCATACACTGATTACTGTGAGTGGAATGCTGTGGTGGGGAAATGGACAGAAGAAACGAATCTTTCTGAAGAATTCTAAGTCATTTAATGTCTATCGAATTGAAGGGATTGGAATGGATTCACAGGTCAGTTGCTTCTGGCAGTTGGGTTATATAGAACTGTACAGTGATCAGATTAATAGCAAGGCATCCACACTACTGTATCCAACTTCGGTGACTACATATGCTGGTACTGACATTCCAGAAATCTACCCGAATTCAGATGTGTTTAATTCCTTTACTATATCTCCAGCACTGCCTTCAGGTCTGATAATTGATTCCGTTTCTGGTGTGATTATGGGTGTGCCTGTGACAAAGCAGTCGCCAACAGCATATAGGGTGACTGCGATAGAACTCAATGGAGAGACGGTGAGTAGTGAATTTTACCTGGAAGTTTTGGGGTGTAATGATGGGTATCACATTGTGACTAGTGCCTTCTACTTCACACTCGAGCATTCAGATGTGTCTGTTGTCTTGTATAGGGGTGGCAATGATAAAGGAGAGGAGATTTCATCAGTGAGTGGATTCTCTTATGGATATCAAATGTTATATCAAGACTTCTGCTTAAGAGATGACTTGTATCTGTTACGAGTTACAGCTCCGACCGGTCTTACGTTTCCTGCCGGTGTCATGTTGTATGTCGGAACCAATTTCTTTGTGTTTGAACAGGGCACAGTACCGAAAGCCTCCCCAACACCATTGAATTTGGTCTTTTCATCTTCTCTTCCATTCTATGCAGGTGAATCCTCATGGGATGTTAATACACATAGTTCAGTGGCTACAGAATGGCTTACATCCACGAAGACAGTGAGTGGCTTCACAACTCGTCCTAGTAATGATTTGGGAATGATGGAGTCAACCACTGTGTATGTGAGAAAGGTTGTTTCAATATCATCTCTCACAATTTACAATGTGCTGAATGTAGAAGTGACTTATCGTGGAGGCCTAGTAGCCTACTTCAATGGAAATCTGATGGCTCGATTTAATCTGCGCAGTGGCTTCTCTGAAGGGACTTTAGCCAGCACATCTACATCGAGTCTGTCTCGATTCCATATTGAGTTGAGCATAAATGCGGTCCAAGGATCAAATATTTTTGCATTCGAAATCCATCGTGATTCCATCCAGACATCATCATCACCTCTGGAGTTCTCTGCTACCGGTGTCTTCGGAGTTTCCGAGTGTTCATTGCTTCCTGATACTATCATTGCTGGTTCTGATGACAATGATGCATCTCATGATCTTAACATGGCATCATTCATTACCTATGAAGCTCCATTTAACAGTTTTGTGTACTCTTCTGGTAATCTTGAGGGTCTCCGATGGAATTCATGGGGTTTTATTGTCGGTGAGACTGTCACACTCTCATATTCTTTGTATGGTCGCAGAGAAGAGTCCGATAGCTGGATCCTTCTTCATACAGTGGATTCCTCGACTATCACACGTCAGATCCGCAATCGTGTGTCTGTTCCCAAAGGCATGGGAGGCTTCCAGTCTTATCGTGTTACCTTTGATGTGAATTTAGCACAACCCTTGGTGCTTCAGACTCTGTTTATGGAGTATTGTCAGTCAGCAGTCATATCATGTGCTGCTATCAGTGGATTTAGTGCAGTAGCAAGTGGAGAAGAAGCATATGCTCCATGCAGTTATGGTTATGGAGGATACGCGAAACGTACTTGTATTGATGGCCAATGGAGTTCAATAGACACTTCTCAGTGCGTGAAACGATCTCCAACAGATCTAGCCTATATCGAGAGTACATATGTCTTTATTAAGGACTTACCAGCTTCTACAAATGCTCCAAATGTGGCAAATCTTGTAAGTAACTTTACGCTCCGTTCGAGTGACATTCTCCCTGCAGGTCTTATCTTTGATACCTCTACAGGGACCATTTCAGGTATACCTTCAGAAGAATTTGCTCAAAATGTCTTCCAAGTGACTGCGTGGAATGAAGTGGGAAGCTGTAGTGACTATGTGAATATTCGTGTGAGACAAGCGGTATGTAGCAAGACAGAACTCTATACAGCAGCTGATTTGGAATCAACTCAAGTAGGACAGTGTAGTAAGAAAGGAGCATATATTGGTACCGAAACGGCGACTTGTGTGTTGGGTGAGTCTGATGGAATATGGCAGAGAACAAGTGGGTTGTGTATCTCTACCACTTTATTGATTTGGCTTGTGGCCATTGTGATAGTGATTCTTCTAGTGTTTATCACTATATGGTTTGTCTCCAGGTATTCTGCACTCTTGCGAAATCAGCGTTCCTTACGTAAGCAGTTGGAAAAGGAAACTGGAAAACGTCCTGGAAGCATTACTGTAAACAAGGGATATTTGAGTGTGGATAATCCTACCAACACTTATCCTTCTGAGTTTCCTCAGACTCAAAGAGTCATCGATACTGGAGTTCCTCAAACTCCTCATCCTGTTGTCCGAACTCCCACAATGCAAATGACAAAAGGTTTAGGTGTTATTCCGGGTCTTCGGAAGAATCGCCAATTACAAACTTTAGGTACTCCTCGAGCTTCTACCACAGTAGAAATGGTACCTATAGAGACCTCTTCATTGAACACAACTGAAATGAATCTGAGTCCATTGGTTACTCATAATTCTGTGAGTATAAACACTCCAAGACATTCTATTCCTGCTTCAGTGGGGAATCTGCGTCCTGTGACTCCTCGTATCTCTGCCACAACTCCACGCTCGGTTACTCCTCGACATTTATCAGTTCATTCCCTATTTCCATCTACACCCCATCCTGGTTCCGTATCTCACAGTTCACAGAATTTTGGAGGTCCTGCTACCCTTACTGATTCCTCTCGTCCCGTTCTGTCTGTGTCTACTGCTCCTCTCTCAACTCCTAATAACATTTCTCCAACAGCATCAACACCACGACGACTTGGAACTCCTAGAGTAGTGCGTTCGACAACTCCATCTCCTCGAGCTCACTCATCCAGTGTAGCACTGCGCCAAGGACCATCTACTCCTCGCAGTGTAGCTGCTGGTCGTATTAGCACACATACTTTGATAAACTCAGATAATGATATGCCGGAGTCTTTTACTCCATCTCTACGTCGAAGTCTATCTTCACAACCTTCTACGCCTTCGAGATCTCAATCACGTGGAAATCGACCTGTAACACCTCGTTTAGCTATTTCAAACCCGAATGAAATGATGCGAACTCAGTAAACTTGAGTGTGTATTATTTCACATTGTAAGTTAGTACGTGAATATGGACTGTTTGTTGGAGCATAATCGTGGAAACGGGTCCAAAGAACGATCCTCTTCCCCATTTCTACGTTTCATAGAATCGTTCTGTTTTGAGAGTATGAAGTGGTTAAGACCCGCCATTCTCAAACTTAACAATATCCGTGCATTTCCTTCGCTTTATCGAGGGTTTTCTGATACTCGAGTACGTTATGTTTAGAAGTTGTTTGATGTTCTAGTTGCTCGCTAGAAACATTCCAAATCCATCAGCAGCCACAATTTTCCCAGGAGATTTAGTTGTGTGTGAGCATCCTTGGGAAACTGGAAAGCTGCTTGTTCGTCGTGTAAAAAGTGTCTCGCAAATAGGAAATACCAGTGACAACTCTGTAGTGTGGGTAGCTTCCGAAACACTTAATGGAGGTATCGATAGTAGAGTTTTTGGTCCTATATCTATGTCATCGATCCTTGGTCGCGCCATATATTACTACAATAGTGATTCGGTCCTGTTGTTCATCCTTCTTTATTCGTAGAATCACGGGCCTGTCAATAATACTGAACAAGCTTTACATTATGACAGTGAGTTTATATCTAATGGAAAACAATTCTTCATCTAATGTTGCGCTCTTCCAGTTTTTCCATTTTCTACTGTATCCATGGTTTTGTTTGTTATTTTTACACTCGAGAGAACCATTTAGGTTTTTGGTTTTCCTGTCGTTTTATTAATGACCGTAAAAGAGGATATCCTAGATGTGGAAAGGTACGTTTTGTATTATAAAAGGTGAAATGTAGTGTACTAGTGTTTTCGCCTTTAGGCTTTCTCTGTCGACTGCTAATGATATATGTATTCAAGGAAGATGGTATTTATAGTCAGTTATTTGCAGTGTTCATTGTCAATGCAATAGCAAGGTAATACGATATTTGGTTATCAGAACATAGCTTCATTCTAGGTGTTGTTAGTAATATCAAATCAAATCCCTATAATGGTCCTTTGTTAAAGGGAATATCTACTGGTTTCTGTGGTTGTGCTTCGACATTTGGGACACTAATGACATTGGCATCATATCAATTCGTATATGGTGTATGAATCCATTTGAGGATTGAGTTTAGGCAGAGCAAAAGTCATTTTTCATATGTGCTATATCCGTAGCATTTATAGTGGTTGGAACAGGAATTGCACGTGATGCTTTTGATGTGATTCTTGTTGATGTGATTCACAGATAGAATGGATACCAACTTTGTATATCTTTTCAGAAGTCTCAGCAAACTCTCAGAGTAACTGAATCAACCTCTACACATCATTCTTTACAGTTTTTAATTTTCAGTATTCTGCTGGGCATTGAGATTATCTGTTATATTGTGCTGATTCCATTCTATGAAAAGACGAGCTACTACTTGTTTGGATTTGTCTTCACATGTATTGGTGCTTTACTGCGATTCTTTATTTCAAAGTATTTAAATCCACGCAGTAATCGTTTTTTCGTTGGTACCTTCATTTGCAATGTGATTGGATCGATTGTAGCTTCAGTTGTAATGATGGTATTGAAGTGGAAAGAGTCTCTTAATGAGTCCTTCTCATTTGTTGCTGAGTCACTCATTTCAGCGCAATCTGTTGGGTTAGCAGCGGCATTGACAACAATGAGTACCTATGCCAAAGAAACGACTGGACTGAAGAAGAGTTATAAGTGGTTTGTCATTTATTCGTGGTCAAGTGTGTTGGTGAGTTTTGGTTGTTGCTGCTTAATTTTTGCATTGAAACTACAGATATATCATTAGTGTCATTTAGAGATTATATACAAAATTCGAAAGCAATCAGGATGCTATTCATGGATGATTGTAGGATTGTTTCTTTATACTTGTATGTTGTTTGTTGTAGCAATAATAGGTAATAGACAAATGATCTAAGATAATCCTCATTATTGGCAACAAATCTACATGGATTGGGTGCACCAAAATATAGACTGGTTCTCCAATCAACTGGTCAATTGTCGAGACTATGAATGAACGCCAAATTAGAAGTTAGAGCCATAAGTAGTACAGGAGAATGTCTCTTTATTCTCAAGATTTCAAATGTAAAAGCTGTTCAGCACTAGTGAGAAGTAATTCTAATGGCGATAACTCTATCCTTCTCCACGTATTAATGGAGAATCATGTGGAATACGATGTAGAAGATGTAGAGAAAGGAACATATAAGCGTGTGTGTTGTCTCTATTGTCAAAATCCTAATGTGATGATTCTGGGCTACTGTTTCAATCTCAAAGATTATATCTGCCTTGACTGTCTTGGAAAGAAGTCAGTATTCAAAGGTTTTCCCGATTGGCAGAATACCTATTCGAGCTGGTTTCCTCTTATTTTTTCACAATCCTTTATTACTCATATGGATTCTGTTCCCGATGAATATAGTTGCGAGAAAGCTAAGAGTTCTAATTATGCCCTGACGTTGAATGCTGATTATTTGCACCAGGTGAAGAAGAGTTTAAGTCCTACCCCTCTAGAAGATATTTCAATAACAGGAAGATTTTATGGTTCTTCGGAACACTGTTGTTGTCTAGTGATAAAACTACCTTTCAATCAAGCGAATAAATATTCGGTCGGATCCTGTTGCTCACTTCGCGTTACTGTAAATGATCTTCCTCAAGATTTCGATGCTGTGGTTGTAGCTACTGATACAAATATTGTAATATTTACGATTCTGAATGCAAATAGGGAAACATTTCGTCGTGCGAGTAAGTATACATTAACTCCCTTCTCTCTCTCTTGGCCTTCTATCACTCCTCTTTTGGTCTGCGGTCGCCTTCTTACAAAGACAAATGTTAATTTCACATTATATAATTATCTCACGGGTCGATCGACCAATGGCCATTTTGGAAACGTTGAACTGGATTGTTATAACCGTGTTGTGTTAACTGAGAAAGAGACCAAGGTTCTCGATCGTTGTATCAAAATGCAGTGTAGTGTATTAGAGTGTGGTGAGAATATAAAAAGAGAGGCAGGTTAATTTTCCTATTATTTTTAAAGTGTAGAACTAGCTGCCATTACAGCAATCTGTATCAATCGTATGAGGAAAAAGCCTGTCGTATTTGTGAGTGCGAACAATACAGTATTAGATCTAATCACTCTAATTGTGAACAATCTGTCGCGTGATATTGATCAAGAGATGTCCAGAGTATATTGTGGTCGAGTGGCTCCTCAATCTCACTTCCGACAGCATCCTATTGTTGCTCCATTCAATATTCATATTCTTTCGAATGCAAATCATCGTGATGCAAAGAATGATCGATTCCACCAGGATGTTGCTAAGATTCAGGCGCTTACTACCTATATGAAATCAACTCCTTTCAGTACAGTATCTAGTGACTATTTCTCCTTCATTGAATCACTTGATCAGCATGTGATTGTGGCTGTGAAGGCCGAAGAGATGGAAGACTCTGTAATTAGTTCGTTCTTACCAGGAATTGATCAGTTGTTATTGTTCTGTTCACATCGTCCTGATGAGAAAGATGGATGTGTGATGGGCGTAAATAGGCTATTGAAGTGTGGTATAAGAATGGAGGATTTGAAGGAAGAGAGGATGAGTCCCGTGACGAAGCCAGATGTAACTCCAATACCTGAGAAGTCTCCTTCTGTTTCAGAGGAGTCAAAGTCGAAGAATCAGCGTAAGCAGAAACAATCAAAGGGAAAGGACAAGGAAGGGCTGGTAGAGAAGACTCAGAAGGTCCAAAAAAGTGAGGAGTCTAACGAGAAAGTTGAGAAGGCCCAAAAATCTGATGTTGGAAAGATGGAGAACCCTACTGCAAAGGCCAAGAAACCAGTGGAGAAGACTGTTAAGAAAACTGAGAGTGTTAAGATTGAGAAGACTGAGAAAGTTGAAAAGCCAGTTGAGGAGAAATATATCCCATCTAATCCGAAGCCGAAGCGTGAGCGTAAACAACGCCCACGAAAGATGAAATCAATTGAGGAAGTGAAGTCTGTTGAACAGAAATCAGTCGAGGGACAGAACCCTGTTAAAGAAGAGAAGCATATCGAGGAAGCGAAACCACTTGATGAACAAAAACCTGTTGAAAAGATACTGGAAGAAATGAACCCTGTTGAAGAACAGAAACCAGTTGAAGAGGTGGGAATTGTAAAGGAAGAGAAATCAATCACAAAAGAGAAGCCTATTGAAGAAAAGCTAGTCGAAGAAGAGAAGTCTGATGAAGAGGTGAAGTCTATTGAAGAAGAGAAGTCTATTGAAGAAGAGAAGTCTATTGAAGAAAAGCTAGTCGAAGAAGAGAAGCCTGTTGAGAAGCCTGTTGAAGAAGAGAAACCTGTCGAGAAGGCTACCGAAGACAAGCTAATCGAGGAGGTGAAGCCAGCTGAGGAGAAATCTGAGGTATGCACTCATACTGATGAGAAGGTCATGGAGAAACTAAGTGAGAAAGAGAAACCTGATGAAGTGAAATCCGGTGAAAAGAAGCCTAGTGAAGAGAACCAGGAGATGAAGTCTGAGGAAGAGGTGAAATCACTTGAGGAAGAGAAGCTGGAAGAAATGAGACCTGTTGAAGAAGAGAAACCTGATGAAGAGGTGAAGCCTGTTGAAGAAGAGAAGCCTATTGAAGAGGTGAAGCCAACTGAAGAAGAGAAACCGGTCGAGAAAGAGAAGCCCAGCAAAAAGAAGTTGGAAGAAAAGAATCCTATTGAAGAGGTGAAGCCTATTGAAGAAGAGAAACCTGTTGAAGAAGAGAAGGCTACTGAAGAAATGAAACCTGTTGAAGAAGAGAAACCTGTGGAGAAGCCTGTTGAAGAAGAGAAACCGGTCGAGGAGCCTGTTGAAGAGATGAAGCCTATTGAAGAAGAGAAGTCTGATGAAGAGATGAAACCTGTTGAGGAAGAGAAACCTGTCGAGAAGGCTGCTGAAGAAAAGCTGGAGGAAGAAGAGAAACCAGCTGGTCCAGCGATAATTGGTACCATTATGTCTAAGTCAGATCCTATCAATGAAACTCCCGAATCAATTGATGAACAATTGAGGAGTGAAGTGGGTATAGCTGATACGCAATTTGATCTCCCTGAGAAAGTTACAGAAATCAAACCTATGACAGTGCCTGATATTCCTGCTACAGGAATTATACTCCCGGACCAGTCAGAACCAGATCCGATTCTCTATGCAAATGAAGAGAAGCAGGGAGATAAGGAAGAAGCACCAATCATTAGGGAAGAGTTACAATCTTCTCAGGAGACTCCTAAAGAGACCTCGCGGGAAATTCTACAAGAAGTATCCAAAGAGGAACCAGCAAAGGACATTGCTGGAGAAACAAAATCGAAGAAGTCTATCTGGATCTGTTGTAATCTGCGTAGGAAAGAAGAACCTCCAAACTCTGTGATGACACCTCTGTTGGATCCAACAAATACAACACATTAACTCTCTGTTTGTAATAAACAACTCAATTCATATATTTCTTTAATAACCAATCAACAAGGAGTTGAACTCCAAATCCAGTACCACCTTGAGGAACCCAATCCATTGTCTTTGTAGCCATTCCAGTCCCAGCAATATCCAAATGAACCCATGGGAGATTGTCCACAACGAACTGCTTCAAGAATGCAGCGGCTACTCCTTAGCTATCCCATTCATTCTTACCAGTGCACGCTCCTCCATCTCTTCCCTCACCCATACTACGAATATCAGCAACTCGGCAATTCTTAATCTCTTCTTCATGCTCTTCTTCAATTGGCATATGCCAGCAACGCTCATGGACTCTCTTCCCTGATTCTATCAGATTCTTCGCCATCTCCTCATTATTACTGAAGAGACCAGCTGTGTACTCCCCCAGACCCACACAGATCGCTCCTGTCAAAGTAGCCACATCTACCATGCTCTCTAACTCATATTTCTTCTGAACATAGGACATAGCATCTGCCAGAATCAATCGACCCTCAGCATCTGTGTTACACACTTCAACATATTTACCCTAGGAATTATTTACACTTACTAGTTCAACATCAAATGATTTT
Organism: Blastocystis sp. subtype 8; assembly: GCA_027406425.1. Classification (NCBI taxonomy): domain Eukaryota; class Bigyra; order Opalinata; family Blastocystidae; genus Blastocystis; species Blastocystis sp. subtype 8. The sequence goes on from JANPWN010000457.1 coordinate 24,746, forward strand.
AAAATTGAACCTGGCTTATATGATTGATTATCAATCATATTCTCAACCGCGGGAATTACACCAACCACATTCACAGGAGCATTCATCTTTGCTAATGTGTCAATTGTGCTCAATACTGCAACAGCTCCTCCCTTGTCTAGATGCATGTCCTCGATGTGTCCAGTTGGTTTCAGATTCAAACCACCAGCATCAAAACAAACAGCCTTTCCAACAAGAGCGGTAAACTGTGGTTTTGTGTTATCACCTCTGAATGTAACTCCTAGAACACAATTCTTACACATAAGTCATAATAATGAGACGAGGAGGGTAGACAGAACCTTGACCAACAGCTTCAATCATACTTAGAGACTCTTTATGCAGATCTGGAGCTTGAAGAACTGAAATTTCAACATTATCGCGATCACAAATCTGGCGACAAAGTAATTCAAATGTACGAGGATTTAACTCGCTGGCTTGCTCATTCGCCCAACAACGAGCATTTACAGTTCCTATACTTGCATACATACACATTATCTACCTTCACCAAGAAGTGCTCCGAATTTAATTGACTGCTCAATTTTAGCGTTATCTTCAGCTTCTGCGACTTTGTCCGGAACAAAAGTGACTTCCTTCAACAAAGTCTTCTGCTTATCTTTAGTTGTAAAGTACTTTCCATCGTGAATGAGATGATTGGAACAGACCACAATCTACTTTCAGATTCAATTAACACTTCTACATCTGCCATTGTCATTGCTATTTCATCCATAGGAAGATGAGGAAGAGTTGGGATCTCCATTACAGCCTTTGTCTGATCTAATCCCTGAAGAGAGGTCGTGGCAGTATTAACACACTTACGAATCGTCTACTGATCACCTCCGAACTCGACAAATACATTCATTGTCACTTCTTTCTCCTTCCCCAAGGAGACTAACAGAAGACGATTGCGATAAACAGATCCGAGATTATCATTCCACATAGATTGACTAGTTCACATGAAATCATACATTACATACTCAGGGATCACCATCGTACAATTGCTTCTGGGAGACAGTTTCAAGTTCTCCAACTGCATGGAAATCACGGGACACTAACGGTTATTTCCTCTACAGAAGTAGAATACAATATTCAACGTGGAAGCCTTCAAAATTGTGAGATACTCATTAGTTACAAATTTCACAGTCATAGGAGCATTCTCAGCTGCTAAGGTTCAGTTGTGAAATGAACAACTACCTGATTCCATTACAGGAAGATAATTCAACGTCATTCGCTGAGAAATCTGAGGGATTTTCAGAGAGGCAATTTTAGAATACATTCGTCTACACACTCCTAGCATACTCAAATAAAGTTGATAGAAAACTCTTCAGCCGAAACGCCGTTTTATTCACAACAAACATATCAGTATGACTTAGCCCACACATCATGGCCAAAACGATCCTTTCCATCTCCCTCAGAACCTCCAGTGCGAATACGTGGTGCAATATTCATACTCAGCAATTCTTGGAATAACAGCTTACAAGCGTATGGAATTTCCACACGAGAGATCTACACTTTATTTATCATCTAATTTCCAACCTTCGTGGTATTATTACAGTGCTTACAATAATAGGTATTATCCTTGGCAATGCAAATTAAGCCACAAATATCACAAACAGCTACAATATAAGCATCTGATGAATAGAAGAATCGTTCTCTCACCAGCTGAGAAGCACCGTAAGCAATCAACACATCACGTTCCATCTCTCCCATACGAAGACCTCCATCACGGGATCGACCTTCCATAGGCTGACGAGTATAATTAAGGAGTACTATTGAATTGCTAGATAAAGGATATACTAAAAGAGAGTTCATTCCTCTAGCACGTGCATGAATCTTATCATCTACTAAGTGCTTCAGACGCTGATAGAATGTTGGTCCCATGAATACACGCGACTCTAATCTACGACCTGTGTGTCCATTATACAGTACCTCATAACCTCTTTTCTGGTATCCCTCATGATGAAGTTTGTTTGAAATATCCTCCACTGTTACATCACTGAAGGCTGTTCCATCTCCTTCTCTCGCCTCCAGAGCAGCACACTTCCCCAACAAACATTCAATCAATTGACCAATTGTCATACGGGATGGAATAGCGTGTGGATTCATAATCACATCAGGGACAATTCCCTCACATGTAAATGGCATATCCTCCTGGCGATACGTCATGCCAATAGTACCTTTCTGCCCATGTCGTGATGATAATTTGTCACCAATCTGAGGAGTTCGCTCTGAGCGCACTTTTACTTTGACGAATCTATAGCCCTTGTTACTTGTGGTTAGCATCACTTCATCCACAGTGCCTCGTTCTGCATGTCTCAGTCCAGTCGAGCTGTCTTTGAGACTACTCTTCCCTCTCACATTCACTTCACCGGTAGGTGTTACTTTACCAATTAAGATACTATCTCCAGTCACGGAGCATCCCTAGCTCTTAAGTCTCTTCTCGATTCCTACAGGCATCGCCAATCCGTCTTCATCCAAATGCTCATATAAACGAGATTCCTTACCCACATTGCACTTCTCAGCCAGAGGCTTACAGAATCGTTCATTGCCCAAACTGAGATCCTCCGTATTGATTCGGGAGATCGAAGTATCCTGTCTCACTTCTGTGTCCATGTAAGAACGATAGAAGATTGAACGAAACAAACCCCTCTCAATCGCAGATCGATTTACAATAAGCGAATCCTCCTGATTGTATCCAGAATAACAACAGATCGCTACAACCACATTACAACCCGCAGGGAGTTCCTTGAACTTCAAATATGTCATTGCCTTGGTAGTCACCAGAGGTCGCTGTGGGTACGAGAGAACATGGGCCGTTGTGTCCATTCGTTGACGGAAATTACTCACATATACTCCCATAGCCTGCTTACCCATAGCGGACTGATAAGTATTACGAGGAGATTGATTATGATCTGGGAATGGAATGATTGATGCACAGACACCAAGAATCATGGAAGGATGGATCTCACAATGAGTATAGGTAGTACAGCTATGATCGGCAATAGAAGCCTTCATCGTCTTCAGATCCATCCCAATCATACAATATTCCTCTTCTTCTGCAGAGACATACTCAATTAAACGATTCTCAACCAGATCACTAAAAGAACAACCCTGTCGTAACGCTTCCACATGAGCTCGCTTAATGAGTAGTTTCTGTGTATTGTGATCTACAACATATAGAGGTCTACAGCATCGTCCTGCGTCCGCTGTACTACACTCCATTCCAACTTCCACTCCTACATTCGTAATTCCTTCTCCTGAATATCATATACCAAAGACACATCTGTATCAAAATCTTCACGTCGAGCCAAAATACTGGTCGGATCTCGATGAATCCCTACCCATACACCATTCACAAATACTTTTGTCGTCTTTGGAATCAATGATGGAGCAATAGCCTCTAATTCTTCCACTCCATTATTCTCCAAGATTCCATAAATATCATTAAGCTAAATAACACACCTCCATTCTCACTTACAGGTTTCCCAACCGAAATATAGCTCATTAAAGCTAGATTCTTCACAATTCCGCATGACTGACCCTCAGGAGTTTCAGCAGGACACATCATTCCCCACTGTGTGCTGTGTAACAAACGAGGCTTCGTCACCTTACTCCCTGTATCGATAGGAGACTTCAATCGGCGTAGATTACTCAATGAGGAAGAGTACGTAAGTCGATTCAGTGTTTGAGAGACTCCTGTTGAAGTTGGGAGACCTCGTGACCTGTCTCCCCAATTACCTGTAGCGAAGGAGTACTGAAGACCACTCGTGATAATCGTACTCTAATCGGAATTCCAGAAAATAGGTAATTACTTTCGCCCCTGTAGCCAGATTCACAAACCCACTGCCTTTTTTATTATCGACAACTTTCTTCATGTATGCCATTAATTCCTAGGAATTATGGAATTCCAGAAAATCAACCTTTGTGAACCGATAGAGTAATCCGTGGAACAGACGCCCGATCATGGGACCCGCAAGGTCCATTCGTTTGTTGCTAATGTGATCACGATCTTCCTGCTCATTTCGATTAAGTGAGCAATTTAACAGTTTGTGAACCATGTAGCCAAGATAAAACGATTTCTTGATGGCACTATTTGCCCCCATCTCTAGACCGATATGAGGGAGGAAATTCTTCTGAAGCAGGCGCTTTGCATAATCGATTCGATCTGCCTTCTTGTGCGTACCATCATCACCTGTCATGGCTGAACACCGTAATGCGATGTAATCGAGAGCTTCCTAGATGTGAAAGAAAATAAAAGATTCTACATCCTGAGTGTGGATTTCAGAGGATTCCACGAGACTGGGACGGAAACGTTCCATCATCTCGACATCTTCGAAATTCTAGAGTCAATGTCTTGTACACATTCCTACGTAGCAGATACGTTCGAGAATAGAACGGTCATCAACACAGCCAAGTGCACGGAATAACACACAAATTGGAACACCATCGCCTAACTGGGGAAGATACGCCCAAATACAGTATTTTGTCTGCTTCTGGGTTTTGCTGGGACGAGCAAACATTCCTAATTTCAGTGTTTGAGCAGGGATGTTGGATCCTTCAGGATTGCTTCGGATTTCGGCAGTCCAACTGAATTTCGATGGTTGCTTACGTTCAAAGACATATACTTTGTTAGTAGTTTGGCGTTCTTGAGCAATAATCGCCTTCTCACCTCCATTGATAATGAAATAACCTCCTTGATCATAGATACACTCACCAATCTCTGCCAGACGTTCAGGACCCATTTTGTATAGATTACAAGCACTAGAACGCAACATTGCAGGAATCTACGAATAAAACACTTACCACAATACGACCATGCAAAGACGATAATTCATTGTTTTGGACGTTATTTGAGGTTCTTCGGATCCATCTCTTGTTGATCTCTCTGTAGTCTGTGTCATTTCAACGAATATAGATGCTGCATATGTCAAATTTCGAAGTCGAGCTTCACGAGGCCATAATGTGCTCACTTGGTCTGAAGCAGTGGTTGTGACGGTTGGTCGAGATGCCCGGATATTGCCAATCGTGACCGATACTTTAAGTTTCTCGTTATCATTGTCATCAGCTGTTCTATACTAAAAACTAATCTATTTCAAAAATAAATATACCTGAGCTTTTGACTCAACCTCAATGCCTCGATTGGATTGATCTGCAATCTGTTCATGGATGGTTCTGCCCATAAACGTGTTGAAGGAATCCAGTTGCTGACTGACCAATCCTCTCTCAAGGAAAAAGGAATTAATGACTGTCCACGTATCATCCTAGGAGTCAAAAGCTCCATTCATTCCAAACCTCAGTAATCTCGTCATTATCTTCCTCTTCCATCAGATTGTCATCATCTCGGAAAATTTCTTCAACTTCCATAATTTGGTTTGAGCTTCGAATCCAATCCAAAGAGAATTTGCTTTCTCTTTCTTTAGTCGAATATCGCGGGAATTTTACTAAATGACCAGAGAGACTACCACAATTGAAACAAACAGTGTTATAAACTACCAGATTCGTTTAGGCAAACGACTCATATTCACGTGTTCCAGACGATCGAGAGCCAATTCCTGCATACTGCGCATGGAATACTTGACAGGATGCATATGAACACAAGTTTTCCGTTGTGGCATCCTTCCATGATTGCAGTCAATAACAGTTTCTTTGGTTAGGCAGTACATCATCGTTGGTACTGCCATCTCTAGAAAGACCCGTTGCGAATACATAATGGCTGACATTTGTAAGAATAAATCGATATCTTTACCAGTAATATAGAAGAAATCAGAAAAGCCACGACGGGTATTTTGTGGATTACTGAACTGACATGTTTCATTCAGTATGGGATTTTCCATTAAAAGACGAATAGCACGATTGAATGCAACTGGAAAACGAACTCCATAACTGTTACTCCGGATTTTCCAATCCCAGTATCCCGAATTATGGTATTCTCTTGTTGGTTCCGATAGACTTGAAGTCAAATTGAGGGAATTCAAAAACTGAGGGTCCACATAACTATCATCATTCATCAGCATGTATCCAGCATAAGGTCGTTCCGCTGCATCCCTGAATACCTCTAAGGCTACATTCACAGTATGGTAGGAATAGAATCCCCCATTTGACAAACGATTTCGCATCACCCGAATTGTCTCGTTATATTTGGTACCAAAATACACAACATCAAAGTCATAGTGAAAATGATGAGCAAAACGCGGAAAGAAAGACTCATTCAAAAAAGAATATGAAGAGTAGAATCCATAATGATAATTCACAATAATCAGATAGATCTCACTTGAGTTACGAATACGGAAACGATGGAGGAATTTCATTCGCTCCTCTTTCCAGTTATTACAGTGATCCATATAGCGATAACCAGGAGATAACGCTGGAGTTGAACTTGGGATAGGGGTAACTGGTATGGGAGTCAATTTAGACAGGGTTGTGGATGCAGTGTAATCAGTCATATTCGATGTGTAGTCATCCTCTATGAATTCAACGTCGAGGGACTTCTTATCCACTCCATGCAGCACTATTTGTTTGAAATTGTACATATAAGAATCAAAATGCACATTATCAACTGTACTCTTGAGACATACCGATTCCCAGTAATATATCAAGATTACACATACAAAAAGTACGAGTACTGGACTATACATACTTTCAACACTCTTTCATCATCAAAAGAAGAATATAGTAATGCAACAAACAACAGAAACCAACATTCCAGAGAAGCTTAGTTACTCTTTTCCTTTCTCTCCCGTTCATCCAGTTCAATAATTGTCTTTGAACTATCAAAGAGGGCCACAAGGGACACGATCTGCTTGAAAACGAATACAGGGAAGAAATAGGTATTAATAAACTTCCACATCCATCTCCAAGAGACACCAATCAATCCCTTATCCATACTACTCTTCATCTCACACTCATAGTCTTACTAGTAGAGCACATAACTACTGACGATATATGTCTCGTTTAGAAGACAAACGAAGAATAGAGAATAAGGAACGACATAATAGAAGCGGAGAATGAAAGGACGTTCACTGTCGAGCGCCTTGTGGCTCTTACCAACAAGTGCTGCACTACTAGTGACTATTGATATACATACTTACCTGTACATCTGAATCCAATGACTTGTAATCTCAAGAATCAGAAGGAGAGTGTAGTAGTATTTATAATCCGGGAAAACGTTAGAAAGAGTTAAATACAAAGAAGCTGTACAGAAACGATCACAGATCATATCTAGCACAGCTCCAAAGTGAGAACCTTCATGTCATAGAAGAACAAGTTTTTCCTACATTGGTTGAATCTTCTTGCACATACTCCATCAAGGGCATCCAAAATGTAGCTCACAAAGTAGAGCCAGCAGAAGACACTACAAATCAGCCAAGACTATCAACTTGTACCTCGGATTCGAATCGACAAAGTAAAATGAAAGAATACCCGTTATAGCTCTAATATAGCCGATAATATTTGGAATGAACAGAGCGACAGATACCATTGAAAGAAGAATGAAGACAGTCATGTGATTGGACAAAACCAAGGGTATTTTTTCCACTGGTTGGATATGCTCAAACAAATAGTTACTAGAAATCGAGTAAATCTTCTTCTGGCTCTGGTGCCTTCTTCTTTATTACTTTCTTTGCCACCTTCTTGACTACTTTCTTCTTTGGTTTCTCTTCTTCCTCTGGAACATCAAAATCATCTTCTTCTGGTTCAGGTTTCTTTACTGCCTTTTTCACTACCTTCTTTACAACCTTCTTTTTAGGTTTCTCTTCTTCTTCAGGCACATCAAAGTCATCTTCAGGTTCCGGTTCAGGAGTATCATCAAAATGATCAATATCAAAATCATCGAATCCAGCCAGCAGATCATCTTCAGGATGGCGTTCAGGTTCTGCAGGAGCATCACCGAAGTCACCCAATAAGTCCTCTTCAGGTTCAGGTTCAGGAGCCTTCTTCTTAACTACTTTCTTCACAACCTTCTTCACAACCTTCTTCTTCGGCTTTTCTTCAACAGGAGCCTCATCAAATCCTCCTAATAGATCCTCTTCTGGTTCTGCAGATTGAGTAGGTTGAGTAGGAATTTCATTAAAACCCAACAAGTCCTCTTCAGGCTCTGCAGCAGCAACAGAAGTATCGCCAAAGCCTCCCAACAGATCCTCTTCCGGTGCAGGCTCTGGAGCCTTCTTCTTAACTACCTTCTTAACTACCTTACGAACCACCTTCTTCTTAGGTTTCTCCTCAGGCTCATCACCAAATCCATCTAACAGATTCTCCTCGGGTTCTGGCTCTTTAGGCTTCTCATCATCAAATTCTCCCAACAGATCCTCTTCCGGTGCAGGCTCTGGAGCCTTCTTCTTTACTACCTTCTTCACCACTTTGCGAACCACCTTCTTTTTGGGCTTCTCTTCCACGTCTCCCATAAAGTCTTCTTCAGGTTCCACAGGCTCTGCTATGGGTTCTACTGGCTCTTCTGGCTCTTCAGTAGTAGGAGCCTTCTTCTTGACTACCTTCTTGACTACCTTACGAACTACCTTCTTCTTAGGTTTCTCTTCAGGCTCATCACTGACACCCAGAGACGAAACAGACTTCTGTGCTTGGAGTACAGTTACACCTTCACCTCCCAGAATCGCAGTCGGATCAAGAAGTTTCTTTTTTCCCTTCAGATGGGTACTACTGGAGCCAATTTTACTTGAGAATATATCCGTGTTTACAGCTGAAGAGATGGTACTTGATAACGACTCCGGAAGCACATCAGTAGAAGGTCGTAAAGCACTATGAATAGCGGCAAAGTCCTCATCAAATGCCTTCGAGAGATCCAATGAACGCATCTTTGTCGTCTCCACAGCATCGCTTCCCAGAATGATATTCATAGTCTCACCTTCAGGAGCATCCTCCTCTTGAGCCTCTTCAGACACATGCTTGATAGGACCACGCTTCTCGACCACACGGGCACGCTCGCGTTGAAGACGCATGGTTTCCATAATTAGGCGGTAGGTTCGTTGACCAAACAGCTGAACTAATCATTACATCTATCAGACTGTATTACTCTGCTGTGTACGCTGTGAATTAAGAGACTTATTCTCATAGTCAACAAATGGCAACACATTGTGAATATTCTGGATTGTCTCCGAAACGACTCGTTCTGAACCATTTACTAACAGATAGGCCAAGGCCTGAAGTGCCTTCAGACCATGCTTCCAATTACCTGCTGCTGAGTCACTGCATCGCCACCACAAGGTATCCATAATTTCTCCACAAGTCTCCGACGAGAAGGTTGCTGTTGCCAGAGTATGAAGTGTCTTTGGCACACTTATACGCGAACTATTATTCGAAGTGATTTCGATCACCAGATTACGATAGCGTGATGCTTCTTTTGTCAAACCTTCCTTCCTACCTCTCATTCATTCATTTCACTACCCTACACCTTGTTTACCTTATCTTTTACCACAGTAGGAGAGAAGGTACCATCAGTCATCACACACAATTTCTCAAACAGACCTTCCTGCAGATCACGAGGTGATAAGACTTTCGTTTCCACTTGTAAACGACGCTCAATGAAACGCTCAAACATTTGAGAATGAGGGAATTCCTTCAATACATCATTAAGAGGACCCTTCACATGCTTTGCGAAGTTCTCAAGATAAGCAGCACGATCAAAGATCAATTCTCCCTTGGTCTCCTTCTCAGAACTCTTTGTAAAGAATTGATTATAGCAGCCAAATACAGATACAAAGAAAGACAAGAAGGAATAAAACAAACGATCCTCTTCCAGCACAGCTCGTCCCACTGCAATCTGCTTGGCGTAACTATCTCTTACCTCCCATCTTCTCCCCTACTTCAATGCACGCACAAGGAAATCAACAGGATCCACACCCTGAAGTGTCTCACGAGCCTTGTGCCCTGCACGCGAAAGCACAGAAATGGTGCTTCGAACACTCGACATATCCACTCCCATTTTCTTCTCCAACTAGTGATAAACACTCAACATCACTCTCACTGTCGACACAGACTTACCGACACCTCCCATCGAACCAGTTGGAATGGCGTTCTTAGGATACAAGTCAATAATCGGATCACGCTCATCGTACCCCACTGTTCCATTGTCTACATCAACATAGACACACTAATAATCAGAGGAGATCAGCATCCCTACTGCTTCCATAGGTAACTTGTCCAATGCAGGCTGAAGCGTACGCTTGATACCAACAAGGAATGGCATGGGAGCAGTAACATAGGACAATAAAGAAGCGGGTACGATGGGAATGAAGATGTGATGCCAGGAGAAGGGACACCTAGTTATGATTAATTATCATAAAAACAACAAAATAGCGACAGCGGCATGAATACATTCGGAGAGAACAGTGAGATCATCTCCAATGAAGATGATTCGTTTCTCACACATCAATGCAGACAGGAGATTGATTAAACTCTTAACATCGAAACGAGACACTAGAGGGGCAAGTTTCACATCGATCAGAGGAGCATCCATGTCTCGAGGACGAACAAACTCATATTCTCCAATGTAGAACTTCTCTCCAGGCTCTGGAAGGGTTGTTTCGCGGCATTCATTTACAAAATCGAGTACCTTCTCGGATTCAAGACGAGTCATTGTCTGTGTAATCTTTACAAGATGCGAAAAGATGGTGAAGTAGGGTCTTGATATTAGCCTTCACCAGCATACATACCTGCGCGTAACATAGCAAATGACTTGAGGAAGTCTCTCACCTACATCGTATCTGCCTCCAATACCTTCTGGGAGATATCGGCGACAGAATCCATACAAACGCTCTCCATTGTCACCAGTAAGGACAACTGTGTATTCCTGTCTACGGAATCATGCAAATTGAATCTAATAACATACGGTTCATATACACTTAAAGGCTTGATCTCATTGTAATCGGGAGTAATGAAAAAGGGAAGATCTCCAGGAAGTGATTTAGTACTATTCTCAGGAAATTGCTTAGAGACATAGGGAACGATAGCACCCTTGGAACTACACTGTTAACTTTTGTTCATCGATCATACTCTTTCTTCATCGAAACCTCAATGTATGCACTGAACAAGAGATTTTCAGTATTCTCTGATGCTTGTTTCTTTGGCATTCTTCGTAAATCGCAAATATGAAGACATGATATCATGGACCCTAACATATAATAATTAGGCCTCCCCCAAATAAATCAATTCTTCAACAAACACTTCAAATGACTATTCAAACTGTATAGGTTTCCTTCGTTCCATCTGTTTATTCGACTCTTCAAATGAATGAATATCATCATCCAATGAGACCCAATTCTCTTTAAATAAAGGACCTGAAATAACACGTTTTGCCATATCCAATTTGGGCTCCTATTTATCAAAATTCATTACACACCCTTACTTTATGAAGAGGATTATTACATAAATCAATTGTCTTTGCGTCCTTCTTACTCTCCATACTGCACCACGACTCGCACCATAACCATTCCTGTGGAAGGCTGTAAATAGGAACTTGATCTTGGATGAAATTGGGTAGATCCTGATCAAGATTGGAAAGAGAGTTGGGATCTTGTGACAGACTGTTGTACACAGTTCTCAAAATATCTCCAACGCCTCGTTTACGTAATAGCTACTATGAAATCAATCCATCAGTGATTACATCTAAATCGACCTTATACAGAGCGCTAATATGGTAAGGTTTACCACGGAGATGATCCTTCCAATATCCTTGTGTCCAGAACTACAAATTATCCTTTTCTTTCTGTTATACCATAAAACCTTTTGTTTCTGGATTTGAGGTACACAGTGGAGTGTATGCATATACATGGTCATGAATATCCATTTCCCATAATTCGTTAAGATCAACTCGAGCCACTTGATCGGCATCAACATAAATGATCTACTCTTAAGATTTATCTCTTCGTTACTTTCTTCACTTTCAACGGAAATAGAACATCTAAGAACAAAATCTTATATGCCCAAATAATTCGTTGTTTCTCTGATTGTGGCCAAACCCATCGTGGCCACTTGTAACTAACATAGCTAACATTGTATCCATAATGAGCACATAAAGAAGGAACCGAATCCTTGAATTGCGGAGAAAGGAAATTCTCGATTAACCAGAAATGAACTCGTTTCGAAGCTTCGGAACTCACTGATTTCATCATAATCTTTAGGAAACGCTCATAGAGGTGTCCTGAAGCTAAAGAAAACACATTAATTCTGTATGTCAGGAAAAGTCTCGATTCTTACTCTTCTTCTGATTCCTTTGCTAGATCATTGATTGCATCACCAATATGTGATTTCTTTGCTCGATTTGATGAGAAGAGCTTTGATTTTAGCATATCCGTAAATGATTCCACTTCTGGTTCTTTCTTTTTCACTTCCACATTTGTCATTCTCAGTGATGTCTTTTCCTCGAGGTTATTCCACTGATACAACTATGAATCATATTCATTCAACATACTTACAGGCACTTTGGACACAACAGTACTATTTTCTGTTATCAATGCTTTTCCTGGAGAATCTTCACTCACAGAAATCTCATAAACTCCCATATTTCCTCGTAACTGCCAATACCCACGATTATTCATCACTACTGTATCACTCTTAATATCGTCCATTCCATAGTCAGTAAGTTGAAGCATTACTCCGCTGGCAGGACTGTCACTGAGATCATAGCAGGATCCTATAGTGTACTCAATGATCCTCTCTTACCTTCTGCAATGACACCATCCACAACGTACTGAGCGAGAATGTACGTGTACTCATCAATAACACGCAGATTATCGAGATCACACTCAGCATAATAGGCCACCACATTCCATTTGAAAGGAACTTCAACAGCCATTGTATATACGTAATGATTAGGAAGGTTATGCCAAACAGCTTGGGATGAGTCATCCAGAACATAACGATAAAATCGCATCAGAGGCAATGATGAGTAATCACTACCTGGAAGAAGCAGAATCTCGTAGGATAGGGGCAGAATCGATCGTAATTCAACAAGAAGAGAGGAAAGACGTTGCATTTCCTTTGTAAAGGGGTCTATCACAGCCTTCACTCTCACAACAGCATCTTTCTGTGACTCTCGTATCAACAATAGTGACGAGGAAGGTAAGGAGAGAGTTGGCGACTTGAAATACTTCAAATGATCATGAATGAAGGGTAGCAGATTCATTAATAAATGACTAAATTAAAACAGAATTTCAGGACATACGTGGGAAGAAGCGTATGAATAGGAGTAAAAAGCACCTGATCTGTGTGAATGAGTTCCTTGACAATGGATGGAGTGACCGTCGACAGAGCTAAATAACGACCATTTAGCAAGATTTCCACTCTAGAAGAATGGAATTGCTTCTGGAACTCATTATTCATTTCACTGAAAGATTCATCTGTCTTCCAACTCTCTCCAAGTGTCTGTAATTCATCATCTTCTAGATACAGTTCTAAGCACCTCTGAATCTGATTTACAGACAACTCCTCATCCTTCAAACATATCAACACTTCTGTAAAGGAATCCAATGCATTAATCTGTTTGATCGCATAAATCAGAGATAAGAGAGGTGTCAATGGAGTTGTGAGATAGAGAGAATATCCTTCAAATAATGATAAATAGGATATAGCAGCGATGATGTGATTTAATGATGGCAGAGACAACACTACAACACCCTTTTCACTTTCTTCCAATGTCATACTAATATCCCGATATGTTTGTGAAGTGAATGGTAATGATAATTCGGGAATATAGACATCAAATACTTGACTCTGGGAATAGAGATAGGATTGAATGTCCTTTACACTCTTAATGGCCTCTGATTTCACACCCTCAACAATCCTATCAATTTCACTTGATATCGCTTGGAAGAATGATTCTACAGAGCGTAATGAGGATACCTGGCCATTGAGAATTTCCTTCTCTGGATCCAGCCCTACCCGTTCAACCCATTCACACATTGCTCTCACTTTGTTGCGATAGCTCTCTGATTGTAACACTTCACTTCCATCTTTCTCTGCCAGTTCATCAAAGAGACGAAGAGCAGCTCTCAACGAATAATCCGAACCAGCAAGGAAATTGTTCAGGAATACGATCAAGAGGAGTTTGTGATTGGATTCTGTCAGAGCCACGGCCAACTCCATAAGTTGAGCCGCTGAAATCTCCTCATCCATCTTCAGGTCAGAACTCTCTTCCTTCAACTGTTGTAAAGCTGAAGGCGAATAGAGAATTATTCCCCACTGAACTGGATATCCTTGTTGAATGAACTCATAGATGGACTGAAGCACATTCAATTGAACGTGCTGAGGATCCATTACTATAATACGCGAGATGTAATTGGCCCGTACTATAGGCAGCTGGAACAGGGGCATCAAGAATCGATTAACAGAAGACGAGAAACGAGCATAACGAGAATCGTGTTGAATATCATTCAAATAGGTAATATACGGATTGGAAAGAATATCTGAAGATAAACGAATCACACGTTCACGCTCCTGATCCTCATAATTAGATAGAATTGATGTGAGAGAACTAATATCATTCTCAGTCAGATTCATTGCTTCACATGCTCGTTTGAAATCAAGAACTTCGCGTAGTGTCTGTTGCAATTCAAACACATTGAAAGAAGTGGAATCAAGTAAAATCTTCTGATCATTCACATACACAGATCCAGATTCCGCTCCATAAATATCATTCATTTTCAGTGCTTCATCTTTTAGATTCTCTGGCACAGGCACACGCGCCACAGAAGCAGCCACTGCTGGAAGATCACAACTCACTTCCATTAGCTGTCGCAACGGATCTTGACTGTGAGTAATACGCTGAACCGCCTTGAGACCCAAGTCTTTCATCTGGAGAGGAAGAATCGACTCTGCTGTGGACTTCTCTTCTTGTTGCAAACTCTCTTTGAAAGCTTGTAGTTCTGTTTCGAGTGATGGATATCGATTCTTCAATGTAGCAAAATAAAATCCGTGTATATCAGTCTCCAACTCAGCTTCAATTGCATCATTCTCCATGAGACGAACACCTGAGCTACTTCGATCATCCAATACCTTGTACTCTGTATTCTTGATATCAAGAGCAATTCCATAACCTCCCAGACGTGTCGTCGAAATGGGATGTGTCGACTGACTATGGAACGGACGAAGAAGATAGGAGGTATTTTGAGACCGGAGAAGAGAGGACCATGAGGCCAAGTCTTGCTTATATGAAGAAAAGATGACTACAGAGGCTAATGTTTCAGAAGAAAAGTGGTCGAATTCATGTCGAGAAAGGAGTTCTCTACGTTGTATCTCGTTAAGAGGAAAATCAGTAGGGTAGGCAACCCCTTTCGACAAATCATCAACTGAACAAGCATAGCTTGATGCAGAGACAGCAAATGTGTCCATATCAGGACATAAACCGACAAAGTGAGTAGCTATGCTCTGGAACATCGTTACTTTGGGCAAATACTCTCTAAATATTACAAAACTGGAACAAAAATACCTTGATCCCAAGGACAAACGCAACAAGGAACAAGAATCAAAAGCATACTTTGTCATGCAATAATCATACGTCCACGACTGCTTCTCCTCATGCGTCATTGTTTCAACATCGGAAGATACCACAGTATCTACAAAAGCAAAGAAATCACTCTCACTGAAATGTGAAAAATACTCTCTACAACTCATAATAAAAATGAACCAAATTACGCAGCTTCAAGCAATGTAGACTGCGTTGATGAAGCCCATGGAGCAAATACCATGGTATCAACTCTCGAAGCAGTAATCAGAACCAGAGAGTACGACAAGAGGAGAAGAAATCCGCTCATTAAAGGATATCTGTCATTCCAATCACAATATTAAAGAATGGGGATCCCAATTAGTCACACAGTTTAATGAATTCTCAAGGAGTCATCATATGAAAATTGTTTCTGTGTTTGCTTTTGCAGTTTTGACAATTCTCTTTATTCGTAAAGCGTGAATGGTGTATCTAAGAAATAGAGATTTCTATCTATGACAGATATGTCGATGGCAGCAATCACAGTGGTTGGTTTATACAGAAAATGAATCTCACGTCAGTTATCTCCAACGCACCTTATGTCAATACAAAAATCAGCCCATCGTTATCTGTAACAAGCCCTTCATCGTATGTTATGGACTCCCCTGTAATTCGTTCTCACATCTTTGAAACTGTTATCACTGATGTAACAACTAAGAATCAGTCAGAATCATCTGCTTTATTCCCTCCTATCTCTCAAGGAACTCTTTCATCATCACCAGAGTCTACCAGACTAGATCAGTTTATTCAGAAGAATAAGGACAATCCCAATATCTACCTTCTGAAAATTAAATCTCTTTTGCAATTAGTACCTGACAATGGTTATCCTGAGGATATTGTATTGCATACAGTGAAAAACACATCTACAGACACTCTTCATGATATCTGGAGAGATAATGCTAATAATGTGCATTATGCATGTTCGAAGTACCATGTTAACTATGCGTTTTGTCAGCCACATTGGATGCTATCCTGGGATTCTATTTCCAAACACTTTACGTACTATAAGGAGCAAGGTTCCAATACGTGGATTCTTATCATTTCTAGCTCCGCCTTCAGATTCTCCTATTGATTTTACCTATGTTACCCATTCAACGTGATGTTCATTAAATCAAAGTTCAGAAATAGAGTGAATCGTTTACCATATATGAAGTACTTAGTAGAACGGTGGAAAGGGCCTTTCTCGATTGCTATCTTCCTGTTAGATTCTGAGATCGATATTGTTGATGATTGGTTGAATCAGTACAAACACCTTCCAAATTTGAGAGTCACATTTTATATTGTTGATTCCAACTATAATCGTGTACAGTATGATGTTGTATATTGGAAACGCGGAAACGTCCTTCGGAATTTCCGTCAGTATAAAAGAATTTATCCAATCAATGTTTTGCGTGATGTGGCGATTCTTAATACAGTTACTACTCATTACATTAATCTGGACATGGATCTGTGGCCGTCATGTTGGCATTTGAATACTTTAATTCCAATTAGATACAACGTACGGGAATCTGAAACAACTCAATGCATCGATTCTCAATGATCGCAAAACAGCCATAATTCTTCCAGCATTCCAGTTAGCAGAGCCGACACTGACAAATGTGAAGAGAATGGAAGATTACTCCATTGATAAGTGAGGCTTGACTAGTTCAATTATATATAGAGCTGTTCAATATATCCCCGATACCAAGGAGGCTCTGTATCAGTGTGTGAAAGCAAGAAAATGCAGTTATGCAAATCCAAATCAGAATCGACATGTATCATTACAATCTTCCTCTTCCTCATAGAACTGTGTGAGCAACTATTGGTATAGGATGACATCACCCATTGCAGTAAAACTGAAGTGTTTGAATTTCACTCGAATGGAGCCTTATGTAGTTGTAAAGCGACACGAGCTGACACCTTTGTACCATCCATTTTTTATCAATTATGGTTTTAACAAAGTGTCCTTTATCGAATTGTTACAGTATGAAGGTGAGAGTAAGGAAAATGAGTAATTTGTAGCATTCCAGTTTCACTTGCTTATTTCTGATTTTGGGTTTGATTTTCCTCATCCAAAGTAGGGAACTTAATATTCTTTTGATGCTAAGTTCGATTTATGTTCAGCAGTTTGTCAAAGAGATCACATATACTCACAATCCAAAAGTTGAGCTGTTTCATTTGCTCATTCGGTTCCTTAACGATACAGAAGGAATTTCTTTTCCCTCCTGTTCTAAACGGTATCGGTAGTCTTATTGTTTATCTTGTGGAAACGTGATTGAGTTGTTATATTAAAACAGATAATTCATCTAATGGAATTACCCCCAACAAACCATCAATATCGTCAACAGTATGACGGCGTCGCCTTCCCAATTTTCTATTAACAGGTTTCTTCGTTTGTTCTACTCATTATCAACAGGCGAAGATACTACTCTTGTTTTCAACTGAAAGGGAGTTGATACTATCTTGAAAGAGCATCGAGTGTGTACAAATTGGGCATTCACAATTATAAACATTAATCATATCATAAACTGAACATTTCCATCGATGACCCTTTTTCGAGTCATCATACAGACTCTCGGGACATCTCCAATAGAGTTGCTTCTTACTCATAACAGATATCTTATTCAAGTCCTTGCCCACATTCCTCTCCGGATCAAAAAAGTCCATTAGCAACCGATGGCCACTCAATTTAGTTGAATCAATAACACGACGTCCACTACAAATCGGACAGTTTGTGTTATGAGTGCTTCCACGGTTATATACAGTACACTGATAATGATGACCCCTAGGACAAATCCACCATACTTTCTTGGAGGAAGACTTAGAAATGGTATTTGGAGTCAGGTCTCCATTTCGTTCGTAGTCCCACTCTGCAGCAAGATCGGGACGGCATACTGCAAGGGAGTTGGACTTTTTATCTGCCCCAACACAAAAAGGACATTTGTCTTCAATAGGTGAACGTGGATGAGTTCGATGACGGATGAGACGTCGCCAAACATGATCATCACCCTTGTCACATTTCCACCAAACACTTAACGAAGAGGTTGGAAGAACTTTGGAAGGAGTTAGAGTACCATTCAGTGTAGGATGCCACTGAGAGGCTATCTCAGGATAAAGTGTGGCAAGGGAATTAGTCACAGAAACCTTACGATTCGCACAAAACGGACATATTACCTCGTTTCGACTGCACAAATCGTAGAGATCACGTGGCGAAGCTTGCCACTCATGATCCAATCCCTTTGTACACTTCCACCATATATTAGCTGACGATTTTATTGAGAGTTCATTGGGACTGATATTTATATTCTTTGCAGAATGCCAGTATTTGATGAGTTCGGGACACAATACTTCAATTGTCTTTTCACTATGAGAAACTACATTGGGAGCCTTCTTCGGTGTCCTAACTCCATTTGAAACAGTAGTTGAGAAGATACGATGAGGTTGTTGCCAAACTATATCAGTGATCCTAATCTGGGCTACAATTGACAATCTGCACAGATTAGAGATCGATCTGATTGTTCTATTCATCAACTGGAATTGCCGAATTATGGGGGAGAAAATCGATCCTATTTGTGACTACAGCTGAACAGTAACCACATAGGAATTATGATTCTCATCACTATTGTTCTTTTCAAACATACAAGTATCTCATTCAATAACAGAACTCATGTTGCCTTTATTAATAACTTCCTTTTCGCCATTAAGCATGGATTTAGCATGCTTCTTCTCGATGACATAAAGATTGTACCGATACAACACATTATGATATTTCGTTGAAACAACATCAGTCAAACGGTGCACTGTAGTAGAAATGCGGTAGTAAAAGGCTTTAGTTGATGCCATAAGCTTCTGATTTTTCGATACAGAGGACTTTAAAAATTGCCCTGTCTTCACTAAAAGTGAACCTACTGAGTTCACCATAGTAGTCCCCCACGAACACACTGTCTGCTTACAACTTTGGATATAGTACCGAAATAAATGATGCTCACTCTTCTCTAAAGTCCGGATCTCTTCTTTTGAAACTAAGCCTGAGGACACAGCAAGATCCCCTCCTGTTTTCACAGACCTGGATGCAGCTTTCCGAGCATTCCAGTATCGATAATAGTTCACTGTTTTGTGTTTGACAGCACATGTTAAGTAACTAGAAGGAACTACAAAACCACACTAATACCCAATCACTAGTGCACTGGAGCCCAAAATAATCATATCCATTCGATCATACATTTTATTCGTCTTTTTGGGGATCTCTGCAATGGACTGGTTAATATGCTCGATATCCTTTTCTCTAAGTCTTAGACCACACCATAGAACTGAAACAGTTTCTGATTGTGTCTTGTTCTCGCAAAGTACGACGCCCATGCTGCACTGGTTCCAATGAGTGTAGTCACAACAGTAAAAGCTGTTCTATCAAGATAACAAAGACAAAACACAATGCTACTTGTATTGACTATAGAACGCTTGGACTGCTCCATTCTTCGCTGAAATGGACTTCCATACCCGTGAAAACATCAACCCAACAGGAAAGCAAAGTAGATTTTAACAAAGAATTGTACGCAATCACATATGATACAAATTAAATCCCTATAGGTGTACTCCAGGTGTATATTGGTGACTTTACTAAAGGCGTATGAGTTTCAGAATCCCAGTGAAGAGTAGAGGAGAAAGAATCTGATTTCACAATAGGTTCCTGAGTAGGGAGACGCGATTCTTCGTGAGAGCCATTCACACTTTCAGATGAAGGCAATCGTGAAGTTACAGAGAGTGCAGAATCACTTGAATTAAGAGAAGAAGAGATATTGTTGTAATCAGTAAGACTCGATGAACTCCAAACGGAATCTGACTCCAAGCTTATGTAAAACGAGTCATCTTCCTCTTCTGGATCTGAATGTATATCATCCACAATTATTGGTTTAATCCTATCAGGACCCTCACATCTTGTCAACGGCATATAAGTACTTGGTGTTATGTAGGGCCTTCCAGTCTGTTTCTCTAAAGATCGTACTCTCAACGATCCACATAATGGACAGCACCTCATCGACTTCCAGCGACAACGACAACTGCAACATATTTTGTGATAATTACAATCACAGTATATTGATGCCTTTCTTCGCATACATATATCACATGTATCATATGAAACTACGAGTAAAATGAACGCAACACAATTTACATAAACCGATTTCAGGAACCGGTTGTAATAATTCCATTAGAGAATACAGATTGCAGATACTTCCTATAAAGTAATGATTAACCTGACAAAAAAGAATTGTTATTAGTCGTTGCGCACTTAACTAATAATTAATTGGCATAGTAAATGAAAGTAAAACAAATTCAATTAGTCACAAACAATTTCCAAACGAAGATAGATTATCATGGCTTTACAGTAGATCCCGCTGGTGTTGGAGCGGGAGCAGGAGCTGGAGCGGGTGCAGGAGCAGGAGCAGGAGCTGGAGCAGGTGCAGGAGCAGGGGTAGGAGCTGGAGCTGGAGCAGGTGCAGGAGCAGGAGCGGGTGCGGGAGCTGGGGCAGGAGCAGGTGCGGGTGCTGGAGCAGGTGCTGGAGCAGGTGCGGGAGCTGGAGCAGGAGCAGGTGCAGGTGCTGGAGCAGGGGCAGGAGCCGGTGCGGGAGCTGGAGCTGAGGCAGGTGCGGGAGCTGGGGCAGGAGCAGCTGGAGCCTTTGTCATTAGCTTCTTAGGAGCCTCAGTAGTCTTAACAGTTCTAGAAAGAGTCTTATGATCATCTCTCCTCACCATCAACATAATTCCCCACACTAGGAATAATAGGCCCACAACAATCAGGATAATTCCAATGATCATAAACAAGTCAACCTTACTCTTAATACAGAATGTTGAAGGGGCACTCCAAATAGCAGAGAGTTTATCCTCTGAATACTTACACTGACGCTCTGAATATCCCGTATAGCCTGAAATGGTTGAACAATCAAATGAAACAGATTCGCCTTCAGCAGTCTCGGGGAAATCTGCAGTAGCAGCACAATAAGGAATACGAACAAGAATAGTGACAGTAGTATTTGTAGAGCCAGACTCATTAGAGGCATAGATAGTATATACTTGCGAATCAGTCACATTAGTAGGAGTTCCAAGAATACTTCCACTAGTAACATCCAGTTGAAGACCATCAGGGAGAGAAGGATCAACGCTGAAACCTAACACCATTCCAGTATAAATAGGATTCTGAATCGAAAAATAGTTATTTACTGTCATTATCAATACATTGGAACTGTACTCGAGATCGGAAGGAACAGGATATTTGCACTCACTCTCATCCAATTTGCTCAGTACTCCATTGGTACAAGTACGGAAGGATTGACCAATCATTCCAGAAGGACACTCATCATACACCTTCTCTCCATTTGCTATACTAACTCCCTTCACTCCACTGCAAGTAGCTGGAGTCACAGTGATGGTCACTGTGGTGGTAGCAGTAGATGCAGTGTTGGCAGCAAGAATTGTGTAAGTTACAGTACCAACAACAGTAGGATAACCACTAAGAACACCTGAAGAAGACAGAGACATAGTGCTGGGAAGAGTAGGTCCCACCAAGGTGACTGCTTCCACATATCCCTGATAGGTTGGTTCTTCGACAATAGCAGCTCCAGAAGTAACAGTGATTGGACTAGCCTGGTAAGCAAAGGCAGTAATAGAATCATATACACAAGCACTCTGATCGATTGCTCCAAACACACCATTTGTACAAAGACGAGTTGAAGTTCCATGCATGTAGGTAGGGCATGCTGTTGTGGACGATGATACGGCTCCATTGGCGGCAGCAGGGAACGAATCGAGAGCAGCACAGCCATTATCAGTCACAGTAATAGTGATAGTTGCTGTCTTCTCCTCAAGATCATTCACTCCTTTAATTTCGTAACTTCTCTGAGCAGAAGGAGTTGTAGGAAGACCAGAAATGGTTCCATCAGCTCCCAGAACAAGTCCCTCAGGAAGATCAGGAGTTACAGTAATAGTAGGGAAATCTGCATCCGTTAGAAGTGAAATAGGCTCAATAGCAACTCCCGTCAATACCGAAAGAGAATTCATACCATAGGTGAAGAAAGAGCAAGAACGCTGAGTACAGTGATCCATCTCACGAGGAAGGAATTCACCTCCCATACAAAGGACACGAGAATAACCTGAATAGTACATTGGACATGTTGTTATTTGATATTCACCATGAAGAGCTGCGGCATATTGATTTGTGGCCTCACAGTTATGTACTTCTGTAGTCAAACGGACCACCGTCACAGCCGAACCAGCTGAGTTCATGGCACGTACGGTGAAGGCCTGATTGGTCATAGCAGATTGAGCGGCTCCAGAAATCACTCCCGTAGTCGTGTTGAAAATCAGATCACCAGGGAGAGCGGGCGAAATGGAATACTCTTCAACGATTCCATTCACAGTAGGACTAACAGACTGGTCCTTCTGGTAGATAAGAGTCACCTGGTTCTGATCACCATACTTCAGACTTCTTGGAGGATTCAGCTCACACTCATTCACCTCTTCTGGGTCCAAGGTTCCATCATCCTTACATAATCTGTAAATACCACCTCGATATCCATAGGGACAAGCCTTCATAGCCATACTGCCATAGAATGCAGCGTCATAGTCATCAGTAGCAGCACACATTTGTACAGTTGAACGAGTTCCTAGATACCATTCACCACACTCAACTCCTTCGTTTGTGCATCCCCACATCTCCATCTTATAGTATCCATATGCATAATTGTTGTCAAATGTGAACTCTCTGTAGTATCCCCAACCCGATGTAGTACCGAATCCTGAAGCAGTAGCAAGTAATTCAGTCCACGCTACATCATCATTGGATCCATATAATCGAATTTGCTGAGGTCGACGATCCCAATTGTTACCACCATAGTACTTTAGGTAGTTGGCAAACTTGCGACCTTCAGAATTGTACTGCCACTGAAGCCACACATGCACATCTCCAGCACAAATTCCATCAGCGATAGCTGTGAACTTTGTGTTGGTATTCTTATCCACAGCCTTAATATTACGCTCATCCCACTGAGAACTGTAGTAACCAGCATGAGAAGCAGTCAATGTACCATCAACAATCAAATCGTTATCCTCTCCTTCCAGCTGGATTTCAACAGCGAACTCACTCTCTGTTAGAATTGTTTGTGTGTGTACTTCAATACACATACGGTTATTCTGGTTCTTCAAATCAGCCCTCACGAAACTCTCCAGAGTAGTGAAGCTGGTAACTGACTCGTCCTCTTCAGTTGGTTCTGTTTCGTGTGTCAGATCTCCAATAGGCATTCGAAGTCGTGTCATCTCCTCACCATTAAGATACAGAACATATCCTCCTCGAGTGTGAACAGTGACAGAAATACCTGCATAAGCCATAGTGGAGTAGATGTTGAAGGAAGTACAGTAGTAGCCTGTCTTACCTGTTGGAGCAGGAATAGCAGCTGCAATAGAGGTAGACCATGTACTGGTACCATCAGCAGAAGAATACCAATTTGCTGGAGGCTCCGTGTTATCAGTCTTGTATGACCACAAAGTATCTTCGCCATAGAACACAATGGGTAAGAAGTTGGACGTTATTGGGGTCTGAGAACCACTTACAGTGTAAGAAACAAGTACAGTCGATAAAGTACGAATCTCAACAGTTCCTGGCCAAGCAACACGTGAGTAATCAGTGAAAATAATCTGATATGTTCTCTCTTCCAAGCAGTAACCATGATAGATATCAGTATCATAGGGTTGGAAACCATTATACTCATCAATTACCGTATTGAGAAGGGGATCAATAAGCCTATAACCCATGTAAGGTCCCTGTGATCCTGTCTCACTGATATGTACATAAATAAGTGAAGTGTAAGCATCACATTCAGTCACACTAAGGATAATAGTTGCAGTTACTTCTTCTCCTCCATTCACACGATGTGCATGAACCACATAAGAGGTTTCATCCGCACTCACTGTAGGTGTACCACTAATCGATCCATCAGAACCCAGAACGAGTCCAGCAGGAAGATCAGGAGTGATTGTGAAGTTCATAAATACATAGGAAGTAGGCATAATGACTTCAATGGGTGCTCCCTTCAGACCCTCCACATAGCTGTTCGTATAAGTGAAAGATGTTTCAGGGATGTTTTCTGTGTTCTCCATCAATGTATCAAATACAGCCAACTGAACTGAACTGCCTTCAACTGCCTTCGTCACTTCAACTCTTACTCCTCTAACAGTAGTGGGATTACTCAAATAGAAGCACTTACGATCCAAACGACCGCCAAATCGGATATTCGTATAGTTTCCTACCGGAGTCCATTCATTTCCGTCATCCGTTGTCAGAACCGTGAAGTCAGCAACATCTCGCTTAGGATAGTCCACTGGAGCCACCATACAGAACTTGTTGATCTGCTGTTTACGCCAAGCAGCCTCCGTCCACACATGCTGGAACCCAACTCCAGAATCTTCAATTGTTGCAGTCCACTTGTTGTTACCAAATCCATTGTACAGATTATTCACATTCGTTCCATCACCAGTGATTGTAAGACCCGTTCCATGAGCGAACATACTCACTTCGCTTCGGAAGTACATCGTAGCAGTAAAGTCCAAAGATAAGGTTTCGGATCCACTATTCACTACTGCAACAGCAAGGACGTTATCACCTGTATGGAGGTAATTGGCTCCTACCAGTCCAACAAATACATGAGATGATACAGAAGAGCCAGTGACAGTAGAAGTGGAGGAAGCAGTAATAGGTCCTTCCACATTCACACGATAAACTTCCACTCCATTCACATAGAGAACAACACCAGCACGCACCTTCAAATCAATTTCATAAGCATTCACATTGACTAGTGAGTCAACATGAAGTGTACGACGAAGAAGCCATACAGACTGAGATACTGTTGGAACAGGAGTAGTCAGTTCAGTCCATGTATCAGTAAAATCAGTAGTATACCAATTATCGGGAATGACTCCATCAGCACGATATGTCCAACCAGCAACATCTCCTGATAATACATTACCTAGTACAATGGGAATCACTTCACCATCCTTTGCAGCACTATATACACCCATAAAGGTATAGCTATCAGTGATCGAGTTACTGGCGATGGTAATCTTGGAACCAGAAGACCAAATAGGGTAGTAATCACTGTGAAACTCTAATTCATATATTCCTGAAGGAAGACAATAATAAGAAGTTTCAGAAGAAGAAGCCTCACTTCCGACATCATCCAATGGTCGGAATGTCTCGACAACCTCTCCGTCCTTCTTGATATGAATGTACTCGGTTCCACGACGAGCTCCGTTATCGCGAACAATACGCAGTTTGCGATAAGCTCCGAAACAAGAGTCAACAGTAAGGGTGACTGTTCCTGAATACTCCAGATCTCCAGTGAGATAGCTTTTAGCAGTAACAGTATATACAGTAGTGCCCACAACACTAGGGGCAGTACCAGAAATCATACCACAGGAACTACTGAATGTGAGAGTAGAGGGAAGATCAGGAGTAATCGACCACGAATGGAACTGAGATGAGACTGGACTAATATCAATGCTCTGACCCGAGAAGAATACATAAGGCTTCTCATAAGCGACAGTATAGTTAGCAAGAGGCAGATCCTCAGCGTACACGGAGAGATCAGCAAACTCAGCTTCCGATCCTCCTGTTGTGAGAAGTGTAAACTTGATTTGTTTGTATCCCTTGCGAATAGCTGGCATGGTGAATACACGAGCCGATTGAAAATGGCCAGGAGAAATGCCACTACGATAATCCAACAACTCCCACTCTGAACCATCGTTACAACCCTCAAGCTTCCATGCGCGAGGCTTACGATTGTTGTCATAGGTACCCCAGATCATCTTATAGGAGTTAATGTACTCGGCACGAGCATTATTGAAGGTGAAAATATTCTCTGCAGGAAGACCACTCATATACCATTTGTTGTTACGGTGATCATCCCACATATTCGGTCCCTGTTCAGTACTCCAATCATTCTGATGGTTTCCAGAGATAGCTCCATCAAAGGAACGGTGAGTCCCTCCATAAACAAGACTCAGATAAGCGTCAAACTCATCTGGAAGTGTAGTGTGATTCTCGAGGAAATGAACCTCAACAGCAAGAACATTATTCTCCAAAAGCAAGTAGCGATTTGCAAAAGCACGACGCCAACCATAGTATCCATCTGATGCAGTAGCATAGGTAGTTGAAGTTACGTCAGATGAGGGAAGATTATGACGATAAATCTCCTCTCCATTAATATATATTATAATACCAAAGTTACTATTGACAGCAAGTTCAAAAGAAGAGTAGCCAGTGAGATCCATCGTTACAGGCAAGGTATACCGATAGTAACGAGTTACTAGAGTAGAAGGAATTGTTGAGAAACTTCCCTTGGAAGCACCTAGCCAAGAAGTGGCGGAAAAATCAGCATCCATCCATCCCTCTGAATAGGTATTGCTGTATCTCCATGTAGCTCCGCTAGCAAGAATGAAAGATGGATTGAACTTGAATACACGGCGACCATACTTGTCCAAAGTGTATCGACCAAGAATAGTACCGTCTTCACGTTTTATAAGCATATAGGAACCAGCTGGCCAACCAGATTCATCACTATAACTCACTTTCAGAATTCATGTGTACGTATGAAAAAGAACAATGGAATGAAGAGTTGGATTAAAACAAGCCTCATAAGTCTGAGTTGTCGAGGCCATATTCAGACCGTTCTTCTCGATTACCAAAACTCCTGAATCAGCCTCTCCTTCCCAAATCTGAAACGTTTCTTTAAATGCATTTGCAGCGTAGACACGTTCGATAGTGAGAGGTAATTGTGACGTAGAACACTCAATTGCAGCAGTGACTACAGATTAAGAATTCCAGGTAATTCCAACGAGATAATGCAAATATGAATGGCACAAGAGGGCTCATAGAAAGTATATGATCTAACTATTGACCATTCATTGGCCATTAACATGATTGGTTGTTCTCTGGGGGCAGTAATCGGATCCTCAAAATAGTCATGTTACCGCGGTTTCCGCATTGCCTCTTGTCAATTGATTACAATCCCAAAATGCGTAGTATTTCCCGATGAACTTCAGTACTATTATCAATAGGTCTTAGAAACATAACATCAAGACTGTAACCATCAGTATCATGCTAGCAAATCAATTTCTGGCATCTTCGCTCTCATTATTGTAACTATAAACAATTCTTGGTTGTAAGAAGAAACAGTAATATCACAGTAAATCTTTCAAATCATCTCCGATTAGATCTCCCATGTCATCAAGTAATAATAAATCCCTAGAACTAGTTCCAGTTTTATGTTCATCAGCTGGAATTTGATTGGGATGTATCTGCATACAATCTTCCACATGCTGTGATAATCGAAAAATGTCTTCTCGTAAACTACAGTCGACTCGAAACTCTTCGGTTTTTATCTGTTCAGGTTGTGATAGTTGTGTTGGTTTAAAAAGACTCTCGACCTCTGAGAGTACCGACTCAGGAAAGAGTTTGAGAACATCCTTTGACTGCGTTGAAACCCCTTCCTCCATATCCAAAATCTTCAGTAGTTCCTCATCATTTATATCACTTTGTTGATTGTCAATGAGAGGTTGTTGAGAAGGAGGTACTAACTGGGAAGAAACAGGTACTGATTGGGAGGGAGGAAGTATTGATTGAGGATGAACAGAATGAGGTACTGATTGAGAAGGAAGTACAGGAGGTTGAGACACTGATTGAGAAGGTAATAGAGAAGACGATGACACTGATTGAAAAGGAGGTGCTGGTGGAGATGCTGAAGGGAAGGGAAGTACAGAAGGTGGAGATACTGACTGCGAAGGTACTGGCTGAGAAGGGAGACCAGAAGGAGAATGCATAGATTGTGGTGGTAGTATAGGTGGAGAAAGCATTGAATATGTAGAGGAAGATATAGGATGGAGTAGTGGAGCAGAAGATCCAGAAGATGGAGGCACTGATGGCGAAGAATGAAGATGAGACAATGAAGCTTCTTGTACGAATACTCCATCTAACTTCGGGTCTACTAATTCCTGAGCCCCTGACCCTCCATCTCCATCATAAATCGTAAATATGTCTGTATTCTTTAATTCCTCAAAATTCGTAGGTTTAATCTCATTCCTAGTAGTCACAGATTCCAAATAATTCGACTCTAAATGAAGCTTGGCTAGAACCTGAATTTCGAGATTCAGGTATTCTGCCTCACAGTCTGTAGGAAAATCAATATACAGTAAATTATTAATATCTCCACATTACATACCTCTCTCTTTCCTACCTAAGAGACCTGTACCCAACACTGAAGCCTCCATCAACAACACAACCACAATAGCATCCTATCATTGGGACAGAGAAACAAACCCACCATTGTAATCACTCGGTTTCGCATCATTAGACGGGCATGAGCCTGACCTAATCGAATAAGAGACTCTAGTAGACGGACTGTTGCCTGAGCCACGCTGTTGTTATGACCTCTGACGTACTGATAGTAACGAGTGAGAATCAATTGAGCATCTGAAGAGAGAAGGGGTGAGTAATTACGCTGAACAAAGAGAATGTAACCTTTTAATTCGTCCACTGACCATAATGGAGCTAAAAATGAGAATCATATGAAATTGATACAGTGATAACGTTTTGAGTATTTAAATATATCCTCAGTTTCTATATTAATACTTGCATTCAAAACATAATTCACAACTTCTGTATCCCACTAGCAATAATCCATCAAATCAGAGTTCACTTTCTTATTGGAGTTATCTAATAGCAATAATATCAAATCAAAGCGAGACAACAAAGGAGATGCAATAGAAGTGTTAACAGATAAATCCTGGGATACATCGTATTTCCCACGGGGATTACACGTTGCAATAACAATGGTCCGAGTGTTGAGAGTTGTCACAATTCCTGCTTTGGCTACAGAGAGTCGCTGTTGTTCCATTGCCTTTCGTTCATTCTAGGAAATATCCATACTTCGTGAATAGTTGCTCTATCATGTTCTCGAATAGAGTTGAATTCATCAATACAGCAAACACCTCGATCACCAAGAACCAAAGCACCTCCCTCTAACATCCATTCGCCACTATCCTTCACAGCCGAACAGGTCAAGCCAGCACTAAGCATCATTTAATAATCACTTGATTACCTCGTAGTACCCAACCCTGTAGTCATCACAGAACGAATGGCAATCTTGCTTGCAAAGAGAAGCAGTTGGCTCTTCCCAGTAGAACTATCACCAATTATCAACAAATGGGACTGACCCCGAACGGGATTCTTTTCGGAGGAATGATTAGAAACACCTCCGATGAGAATCAAGAGAAGAGACAGTTTAGCCTGAAGGTAAACTCCCTTATTTGTCTCTTACTAAATACAAACCATATAAATTGGGGCAGATACTGCTAATAATGATATTTCGACCCAGAAAGGGTTGTTTCTGAATGGAATAGAAGAATTGCCAATATTTCTGAAACTTCTGAATAAGTTCTAAAAATGAGTTGCCACTTCAATACATATCATCTGTAAGAAAACGGTCATTATCTCGATCACCAACAAGACGAACTGATAAGCCCACTACAATCATCCCCACTTCACATGTACTATCACGGATGAGAGGTTTCCAACGTTGACGTACAACCCCAGTAATGACAATATCATCTCCTGCCTTTAGATAAGAGAGATCTGAAATGATTACCTTGCATGTATCGACAAGATCGTTAAGAAGAATTACAGTGATGGAACGAGGCATAGTACCAACTTCCAATGTCTGGATACGTTCCTGGACTAATATTTCTTCATAATCACAACACACAACACTGCCCTACGGACAAAAACTCTGGACACATCCTACCTCAACAGGTTTGAATACAGTTGATTTACACTTCCCAATAGAACCGTTGGAGGGACACTTCGTCTACATATCAACACCTTCGAAAGAACAGACAGGCAATTCCATTATTCCGCCTTGTTCAATATCTGCTTTGACTTTAAATCGACAACGACAACGATTGTTTTGGCATTCAAACTCTTTCTCAGCTTCCAACATCTTAATCTACGCTAAAGTTTTCGACTATAGTATACCATGCCAGTTCGCAGTACAGTACCACTAAACTGAACTAACCGACCCAGATCATCACTGCGAATAAGACCCACCGAAGGTTTATGAAACTCAGGAACTGGAGGGAGATCATAGAATCTGCAGTGACACAAATCCTTAACAGAGAGAAGATTTCGATCCTCTTCATCAGTAATCACATTGTAAATAGTCTCCTGAGCTTCATGCAATGCAATGTCCAGAAGAGAGGTAGTCTGAAGAGATCTATTCAATATCACATTACCCAATTCAGGGTCTACAGAAAATAAATCTTGAACACTGTGGTAATCAACCAAGTAGCGAACCTACCTAACATAAACACCAAAGTGCTTCGTTTCATCACTATGCGCCATTATAACCATCAACTGATCCCGACATTCCGAAAGAACTAACGATTTAAAACGTTTCACGATAATCGGAATGTCCATTTGTCCCTGCCGAGTTGGAGAAGCCATTGAAAGAGAGGGTTTTGAAAAACCGCGCTTAAAAATACCTTCCTTTTTGACATATCAAAAATGACAGAAAACAAACACCTATGCTAAATACCGTATTTAACGCGAATATTCTCCCGAACCTGTTTGAAAATGTCTCTACAGTGTTTATGGTACACACAATCCCGTCGTAGTTCAGGAAGTACCAGGTATTCCTCAGTACAAGACTTTTCCACCCCAGCAGAATGCAGTAACATGGTCAAAATGGCTTGATCTTGTCGGTGGTTATTTCGATCTGTGAAATCAGGGGAAATGCACTTCTTCGTGAAAGCACACTCAAAGAGTGGTTCAAATACTTTATCAACAATCGTAGAATTCCCTCCATCGATAAAGAGATACCCTCCTGTGCACATCAGTGAATGAGAATCAACCTCACGAATCATATGATGTGTTTGAAGGAAGGAAATAGACGCGTTATGGACCCATGTAGCTACATCTCCTGCAGAATAAGGGGAATATACACCATATTCATTCATATAGCTCATTTCCTGTGACATGTTACCAGTCAATATGGATCCTGCATCGGTCCACATGAGAGGTCCACGAACCTCGCGTAGAATATCCATATAACTGATAACCTTCCAGGCATAACCACCAACATAATAATTGTCAATACGAATCCAATCAGGGAAATTCTTGAAGTTGAATACACGATAATATAGTTGAGCTGTAGAATTGAGGGAAAGATGAAGTGAGTGAATAAAAGAGAAGTGCTTCTTCAGAACCCTTTTTTCATGACCAGAAAGTCCGAAGTTTACGAAAACAATGGATGCAAACGCATCTGCTGCTACAACTGAATATATACAATTGATATTTGCATAGATATGATTGCTACTACTTCCAGTAACAAAGAGTATAGGGGAACTAGTATAAACAGTTCTGCTAACTTCACCAAAGTGAATAAAACTCGGAAATGATGGATCGGGCATACTAAAATCTATATAACGATTCGATTTGTTTTGAAATAATTGACTGAAAGGAATAGGGTACCAGAGGTAGTGATAGTCATACTCTGGACATCAATCCATCCAAATAACGAAACGATTTCGATCTTGTGATCCAAAGTCAGGAAGAAATGTGTTACTAACCATTTCTGGTGAGAAAGAAGTTACCTATGCATCACTATCATAGTTCACTGATAACAGAAAATCGAAGTCGTTTCTTGTCTGCTATATGATGAGACGTTAATATTTAAAGAACCTCTCGAGTCAAGTCCAAAGCATAGAACAGTAACGAATATGCCCACACTAACTGACCACAGAAATATAACGAAGTATCTCTGGGTCATCTCCAAGTCTTTCAGTCTAAACAGAATTGTTTGTGTCAACACACTTTTACTTTAGTTGTGTGCAGTTTTGATTTAATTGGAGTATTCAACGTTGTAAATAATCAACTAACTATAAATGAGGGTTATTTTGTTGATTCTAGTGTTGCTCCACTCTGCTTATGTATTTCTCGTTGTTAGTTATCATACTGATAGTGCTTTACTCCATATAGGATACTGATAGAAGGAAAGATCAAGTTGGGTATGTATTGGATTGACATGACTATTGGTACTCCCTCCCAAAACATCCGAATGCACATCGTATATATTGTTTTAAAGCAATTATTTGAAGGATACTGGATCAAATCTTAACATTCTGGGGTCATCAACTTGTTCGACATGCCCTCATGTAATACCAATAGCACTTCTTGATATTGTAGTACAACAATGGGTATACAGCTGACGCGAGTTCCACTTCTATACCAATTGAATGCACCTCTAGTTATTGTTCAGAAAGAAAGTTATGGGAAATCATTGTAATCAGTAGATAGCTGTAATGCTAGATGCAAAGATCGAGGA
This sequence comes from Blastocystis sp. subtype 8, assembly GCA_027406425.1. Classification (NCBI taxonomy): domain Eukaryota; class Bigyra; order Opalinata; family Blastocystidae; genus Blastocystis; species Blastocystis sp. subtype 8. The sequence goes on from JANPWN010000457.1 coordinate 57,650, forward strand.
GTTTGTACTTCAAATAAATGCTGTGCACGGAGCAACAGTACCCTTTGTGCATTTTATGTGTCATATGGGGATTCTAGTACGTGTGACATGGATAGTCTACTTCATAATCAGAGCAGAAGGAGGATTACATCGTGATAGTCTTTCTGCAGTATCAACTGACAGTCGCGTAGTTACTTCAGTATCAACAGTGGGTGTGTCACTGTAAGGAACTGATTAGGATCTGGAATGTAGATTTGAATCAGGAAATTGGAGTGATAATACAGATGGACTTTTGGGTATTGCTTACAGTGAATTATATTGTTCTCCATCATGTTATAAGACGTGGATAGATGAAATTGTAGCAGAATGTAGAATATTCTTCATACTTATCATTCAGATCAGGAAAATGAAATAAAAGATATATTTTCAATGTGTTTCGGTGAAGAGAAGGGAATCTTAGCAATTGGAGATGTTGATGAGGGTTTATATGTAACTCGATTTGAAATAATGTTATGAATAGAAGGGAAATATTTCGTGGGTTGATCTTCAATTTACCTCATACTATCTTGTGAAGATGAAAGGAATGATGGTAGGAACAGTCAGTTTACAGTTAGTATAAATTGATTATAAAAATCTCTTTTAGAGTTCTTATGAGTGCATTCTCGACTCGGGCACAACACTTATTCTACTACCAACAGCTGTCTATAATGCCTTCAGATATGTGATGCAAACTCAGTATTCTAATCTTCCTTGTCAAACTTGTGAATTGGTGTGATTATAGATGTTTCCACTTATCCAAGTTTTTTTGATGATGTATCAATTGCAATAGATCCTACAAACGATTGGCCATCGCTCCACTTCATTTTTGATGGAGCTGATGTGTCAATTCCTCCATCTGTTTATTTTCTACGATTGGAAAAGGATGGCCTCTCATATTATTATCTTGGTATTCAAGCAATTAGTGATCAGGTAGGACTAAATAAGGAATCTAAATTAGTATGTCCTTCTTGGTGATAGTTTCATGCGTGGAATGAATACAATCCATGATCGTGTGAATGATCGTATTGGGTTTTCAGTTCCATCTCCTGACTGTTATGGTAATCACTTTGCTGAATCTAAATGTTAGTGAGCAGTTATGGAATTATCAATGGATTCGATCCTTATACAAATGATTATCGTAATGAAACAATGCCTGACACAGACGGCAACACCTTCTGGATTAAACTTCGACTCTTTGTCCTGGATTATTTCGTTATCATTCTTGGAGCGGGGATATGTCTTATATTGTTGGGTTGTTTCTGTTATCTACGAAAGTTGGAGTATCCAGGAATGATGATGAATAGATCTCACCGGAATCAAACACTTCCTCTTGCAGTCCGAAGTTCTAGGAAGAAGACTCGAGTTCCCTATCAGAAAGGATTTGAAACCAAAAATCCTCCACTCACAGATCCTCAAGTTGTGACGGTGAACCCTGTTCAAGTCCCCGTACAACCAATTCCAGAGTCATTTGTTCAGAATAAGCCCGTCTACATTCAGCCTACTCCTCCTCCCAAACCTGTAACATAATGTGTTTGTTGAAAACTACTCTAATTACCCTATTAACAAACAGTATAACTTCATTTCATATGGATTCGAGTAACAATATGCCGCCTTTCATCGAACAGATGTGAGAATTGATTCACATTCCGAATGTCTTCAAAGAGAACTTTCTCCTCTTTCTTAACCAACGACCAATCCAAATGTTGTACTGAAAAGTCATGCAGAACCGAGTCCCCCTTCAAATACTACTCTTCATTTCATTCTCTTTCAACTTACTCCAAAATACCGATGACTCATCACATACACACCTTGTCGATCAATTCTCAAGTATCCTTGTAAAAGAACATAGAAGAAGTCTTTCATCACTCTCTAGACTCAAACGACTCCCAAGTCACTACCACTCGACACTCCTCTACAACATATCCAAAGTCATGAAGATTGTCTTCATACATTAGGAATGACTGATACCATTGAATTGGATCTCGACGTTGAAGAAGATCATAAGGAAGACAATCTTCCGTAGGTTCTTCTTTAGTCACATCATAACCATAGGCACCCGCACTATAAATCACCATTCTCAAAAGGTACTACAAGGACGGAAACGCCCAATGATACCCATCCGAATGAACAGCAAATCTTTCATTCATACTCATTCCAGCCCCTACTGTGGATTTACCTTCACGGTATCAAACTTGATCAGCAGAGGATCGAATTCACACTCCATACAACGATGTTCTAATACATGCTGCGGAGTGATCTAAGGATCAAGTAGAACCAAAAATATATACGTTAATCTGTTTATCAGATCCGTTATAACGTATGGATAATTTATTATCCCCATATATCATATCAGGTAACTTCATCTTCCATTCTTTACTCCATCTACAAATTCATATTCTACATATATCCTGTACTGATCCAGTGTAGTTGAAATGGTAATAACGTCTCTCTTCTGACAGTGAAAGGACCACTTCTCCCCTTGATACTCATCTACAATATCAGGAGTCTTCTCATCCTTAGTACAATGGTCAATATCCGGTATTTGCAAGCCTTCCATTTTTTGACTATTTGCAAAAAATCCCTTATGTTTTAGTCACCCATTATGAGGATTGAGTCCGAATTGTTATTGCTTCTTGTATTCGGGATATGTAAGTAGAATTCTTTTTCTATAATGATAGGTCGTCCAGTAGTTCTGCTGTGAAGATGCATTTCTGCAAGGAATGGTAAGTTGGATTAAAGCTATTCATTATGGTTGTAGCAACAATATTATGTATGCTGTGGAGGAAGCAGATAGTATTCATGGAGTTCGACTTGTCTATAAATGTAAGCAATGTGACTTTACAGAAGAAAGCACAGAACCCTGTGTTTTTAAAGTTTCATATAAAGCAGAGTCCAGGTATTGACTTGAAGAAGTGATGATGCACAGATCGATTTTGAATTTGGTCGAAGATGATGTTATTGATGATCCTACTCTTAGCCGAGATGAGAATAAGGAATGTGAGAAGTGTCATCAACGAGGATGTGTTTTCTTTCAGGCTCATGGAGATGGAGACGATGCAATGGCTTTGATTTTCATGTGTACTCATTGCAAACATAAGTGGATCGGGTAATTCGTTGTATCATGTCTTTTGTGTTTGTTATTGATATGGGTACACTATTTATTTATGTTATTTTGAATAATCACTGAACGAGGGATCCCCTTATTTTGATTGTTGATTGTTCGAAAGAGTCATAAATTGTGATGGGATCCATTGGAATTACAGAGAAGGACATTTTCACACTTATTGACAACAATTTACTTGAGTCTGCTGAGTATTGGGCTTCCCTGTGGATATGTGAAGAGAATTTATCGTCTACAGAATTAGGTAAACGATGCTATGTATTTGGAGATTGCTTATTACGACTTCATAAGTTTTATCAAGCGAAGGTCGGACTTTGTCTTCTTTTTAATTCTTAGAGTTATCTACAGCTTGCATTAGACATGATTCCATTAACTGATGAGCATGTAAAGCGAGCAGATATCCTTTTCAAACTCTATCAGTGTGAATATAATACTGCTGAGGATAAGGAAGATCGACTGATGCTTCGAACATGCATCTACATTGTATGTTATGTTTACCACTCATCATTGCATAGTTAGAAGATATTCCAGAATCAGAACGATCTATAGATGTTCTTTCCACCCTAATGCGGCTCTACTGGTCCTGCAATAACTATGAGTATAATTGGGATCGCCTTTTAACATAGACTTTCAAAGAAGTGTGCACTAAGTGTACTGAAGTATTCCCTTATTATAGTATGAATAGTAGGGAACAACCTTTAGCTATTGAAGCCATTTCTATTCTCAGTCGTCTAAATGACTTCAAAGGGTATGTCCTTGATCCATAGATCATAGAAAGAATGAAAATGGTCGAACTAGAAACACCTACATATCCAGAATCTCCAGTACCTTCAGAACTGATGAAGGCAGAGTATCAACAGTTTTGTAACCCAGTCGGTATTTTTTCTTTGGATAATTAATTGACAGACTCACTGCATACTCTGAAGGAAGTGAGTGCATTGCTTTGTCCTTGTCCATTACTCTATCAACGGATTGCTCAGTGCTATTTCTCTGTCCATCAATTGAGAGACGCAATTCATTGGTATGAGATGGTTGGAGTGTTTGAGGTGAATGAGGCGTAGATGAGGTCGATCGATACATCCAATCTATTTGAAGCAGATTATATGTTAGCCGTAGTATTATCTAGAGTATACAACATTGAATTAGAAACTCCACCGTCATCAGGATTGGTTGAGCTTCTTTCTGAAACCAACTCTATGTTACGTGAACAAAGTCTGCAGCGATTTAGTCGGCAATCCCCATTTTCTCTTCCAATTCTCCTTCTTCGCTGTTTTCTCTCCACCCATCAGGATTTGTTAACTTTAGAGACTTACTATTGGAGCATTATTAACTACTACCCTTCTTACTTTTCCTATATGTGTAGGATATATGATGAATTCTGACTGTAGTACTGATCTCATTTTATCTTGAAGAATCGATGTTTCAAAAGGCAATGACACTAGCGCAGCAGATTCAGAAGTCCAATTCAGACTCTTTCTATGCTAATCTCATTCTAGCAAAAACAGCCTTATCAGTGAATGACAAAACACGGTTAGCTGAGACTTTGCTAAAGAAATGTCACGATGAGCAACCCCTTCATTTAGAAACTGTATTTCTGCTAGCCAAAATGTACTATGATCGAAAAGAATATAAAGAAGCTATTGAAATGTAATTACAACTCGTTTAGTTTAATGTAGTTTGAGTAAAGTCTTATCGAAAGATGTCTCTCCAGAAATCAAACAACTTTTGTGCGAATGCTACTTGAAAAACGGTCAGACGATTCCCTTTATTCGATTAAAGTATTCTTAGCGTGTTTTGTTACAAACCAACTTATGCTACTTTCACTTTGGCTTTTCCTTCTTCTGGTTCCTCCTCTTTTTTAGAATGTTTTATGTTGATACTCCGCACATATATTAGTTGTTTATGGAAATCTACTGCCTTGTAAATCAAGAATATGAAGATCAAAGCGCAAATAATGTAAAATATCCAGCTCCAAACTGTAGTCCAATTAATAGGACAACCTAGAACTCAACTCTATGAAGATACCAAACGTCCATCTTTACTATAAATGATTCCATCCATCCTAAAGATATCTACAAGTCACCTTATATCACTGAAACCAACCACTTCCATAATACAATTCCTTGCGTTCGGTATTATCCAAAGACACCTTTAGGTAATCAAAGACATCAGTTCCTTGATACTCACAAGATGATGAACTACTACTCAACCATCCAGCTATCTCCCACCGAACATCAACCCATTGTCCATATGTTCCAGCTTGACAATTGATCCCCTCTCGAATAAAAAAACCTTCAACGACAAAGACCGAAGCATCAGTCAATGTCACATTACACAACCGCTCTACTTATTACACCAACTAATTTACCAAACGGTTATCTGATGACGCAGTACATCCTTCAACGGAATACCTACAATTCAAACACTCTCTCCGATAATACACCATTGCAGTTTCCATTTGAATTGCTGAACAATCCTCATTGTATCGGGTTTTCTGTAAGGACAAAGATGTTGGATTGCTCCCACTCCCTTTGACATCCAAAATATCTTTATCTATAGTTCTTATTCAGGAAAATATCAAAGATACATGGATACCAAGAAGAACAGGAACGAACATACTGCGTACACTCTAGTATCAAATCTCAACAATGCTGTCACTTCCAAATACCATGGACACTAGGAAAATGAACACGATGGACGTATACATGTCAATTGTGAAAAGACATATTGTTATCTCCCTGATGTTTGAACCAACAAATTCCGTGGTTGCACTCTTAATGTGTCTTGTTGCTGCATTAGGGTGGGCAACTTTGAACAATGCGGTGTTGTGTACTCATTCTCCTCCTGGAGTATTCCATCTGAATTTAATGATCTGGCGATTTCTTTGGGCTTTTCTTTTTTCTATCTTTCTTGGATCTGGTTTTTGTCCTCCCAACAGCGATTCCATGTGGAAGAATTTGAAAGATGTATTTAGTGCACCTGCTAAGATTATGTTTACCCGATTTGGAGCAACCTTTGTTGCTGGATTCACAGACATGTTATTTCAGATCTTCATCCTAGGTGGAGTAAGTGCAGCTGGTCTTTCTAATTCCATTCCACTTCAGATCGGTCTAGCTACAATCTCTGGATCTTTCTTTACGTGGATTTAGGTATTTGATTTGATTACTAGATATCTTATTGAAAGGAAAGGAAATCTCTTTTTCTTCATACCTGGGTTGTGTTTGAATCTACTTGCTGTCGCTTTTAATTCAATTACGTACAGGTTTGCTATTTTAGTGATTTGTTATTATAGCTATCTAAGGAAGGACCAATCAAAAGAGACAAGTAAAGTGAATCTCCTTGAAGAAAATACTCCAAAAGTTGTAATATATATCTGCTGTAATCAAATAGGTTCAAACAAAGATCAATGTTTGGAAGTTAATAGGCATCTGTGTTGTAGGAGGTTTTATTTCTTACCTTTTTTCATTCAAAGCACTTATGGCGATGTTTTGGGCCCCGTCGACAACAGTCGCAGGTCAGTCTCCTCATGGCTTCAATAGCTATGTGAGGATGTGATTGAGTTTTGATTCTAGTCAACAACGGTAGTAGTTTCGTTCTGGTCAATGATAACAGCTGCACCATTTTCATAGTACTATTATCTTACATTCCTTAATGTTGAGTCTTTCTATGCGACATCCATTTGTTGGAGAACCGGTTGGGTTCAAAGAGTGGATCCACACACAATGGAGAGATTTACTTCCTGGTAGTAGCAAGTGAACTACTCATTAACTAGCAATTTGGGGAGGACTTTGTTGGGCTGTTGGAACCTTTGGGTACTGTTTAGGAGCACCGAAGATTGGATTTGCTGTAGCGTAAGGTTTGTCTAGTTCTGATCAGGATAGATATGTTCTAAGTCAATCTACACCATTTATCTCATCTCTGTATGCCATTTTCTTGTGGAAGGAATTCAAACTGGCTACAAAGCGAACATGGTTCTTTGAAGCATTGATGTTAATAACAATGGCTATCTCAGTTGTATTTCTATGTTTTGCAAAGGCTCCAAACTGATCTGTTTGTTTAACAGTCTTTCTGTGGCATGCACTGAATTGTCGTTGTTTGCTACCAAAATTATGTGAAGATGAATAGAATAACTACGTGTATCTTGGTGTTAGGGAAACTCATTATTAGTCATGATCACTTCACGATGACAACGAGATGATCCAATTTGGATTAAATTTTCAAAAAAACAGTAGCCTATCGTTTTGGAACGACAAACAAATCACGAGGATTTGTTACATCTAGATTGACATCCTCCAAACGACTGGGAGTTTTCATGAACTGTTTCATAGCATTTCGTAATCGCTCTGGAGGTAGAGCAATACTGGAAAACTCTTCGTCACTGAGAGATTCCATACCCTTCAGATCCTCTCCCACTTTCGATTTTGCACTTTTTATCCAATCCTCTAGATCATTTTGTAGACTTGGATCCATTTGAACAGCCTTCTGAATAGCTGAGGTAAACGTTGTTAAAGAATCTTTAATTCCAGGAAAGATATCCATCAAATTAACTTGCTCTAGATCCTTTTCTGCTTTTGATATCATAGACTGAAGAGCATCGTCGACTTGCTTTCGGTCCTCCTTATTCAGTTGCAATACATCCAGAACTTCTTCCGGAGACATGTCCTTGAAATTTGGGTGTGCTGACAACCTGTTATACAGATCTTTGATTACTTCCGATTCCTCCTCATCTAATTCGTCTTCGCGAACACTCAAGTCATCAATTACCTTTGCAAACGCCTTCTTTCCCTTTTCACTCAAGTTATCAATCTTGAAATCGATTCTTCCCCTTTCTGTCTCTTCTGGCTGCTCATCTTTAAATAGTTCTTGCATATTTATATCTATTGGCCTGGAGGAACTTGAAGGGCAGTCCAATCGCTTTTGTGGAGGAGGATGAACTACCTCTTCATCAAGATCATCTGGTAGATCAGGAAAACCTAGGTGAGGAACAATACTAGTCTCATACGATTTGGACGTGCTCGGGAGAAGAAACGAATCAACACATTTCCCCATCTTGGACTAGTGTTCACAAGAGTCCTAAGCATCCGAAAGAGGAGATCGTCCAACAGGAAAATGAACAAACAACACATCAATTCGTACATGAAACAGGGTCACAAGACTCTCTTCGCTCTCTTTCTTTCTTCTTTTCGTTTTCGATGTTCTGCAAGAATTGCGGTAGACTCTCTATAACATTCACAGGCATGATTGGAAAGCGCTCTTCATCATAACTACCTTCTCTTGCCACAATCCTAACAAGAGTATGTAATGGAATTGAATAGTAAGGAATGTTGACTTTCGGACTATCGATAAAGTATGATATGAGACAGCGCAAAACAGCTTGATGTGAAACAACTATTACAGGTTTGGTGGTCCGTTCTAATTCAAAAATGACAGGTTGCAAGCGATCAATGATATCATTATAACTTTCTCCTCTAGCCATTACTTCTTCATCATAATCTTACTGTGGATATCTGAAATTCAATTTATCCTTCTTTCGTTGTCTAGCAATCTCTGGATAGAGTTTCCCCATTTCTGCATAGGTTAAATCCTCACAGATTCCAGCATCAATTTCATTCAACGCTGCCCAACGCACGCGGCTGTTACATTCAATATACTCTGCTGTTTGAACGGTACGTCGCTTGCAACTGGTCCATATAGCTAAGCGATTCACGTCACAGTATTCAATGGTTGACACAAATCGTCCCAACATCTGCGCATACTGCTTACCAAACCCGGTCAAATTTGGATCACCTCCAATACGATCTTCCAAATTATACTCAGACTGACCATGGCGGGTGAAGAATATAGGTTTGGGTTCGGGATGCAGATTCATCACGAACGAGACAATAGTTGTTGGTAAGTAACCGCGAACATTATTTGTGATGTATCGTTTACGATTGTCTTTATTCACTTCCGCTATACAATACACATAACTCTCTTCATTCTCGAGATCATTGTAACTATGTAATACTCATTTCTCACAATCTACCTTAGCATTTGATAAGCCACACGGTTCTCATAGTCCTTCATTGCATGATCTCGATCATATCCCATATACTCAATAGAGAAGAGTTTTTCGCGTTGGAAACGACGCAAACGGATCGAATTGTCATTCATTCGCATTTCGATCCACAATGGAAGGTGAACATTAGGCTATAATCAATATACATACGAAATCCTACCTCTTGAGCTATCCTCTTAGTGATATATTCACGGATTTCATGACTGGTATTGGAACCGTCGAGAATTCCCACTTGACCATTGTCTCTCAGATACTCAAACATCTCTTTCATTGTGTCATTCAGTACTTGCAAGCGAAGCTGAACCATCTATCGATAATACCATCACTTCTACGTAACCTCAGGATTGTCGGGATTCCAGTAAATAGCAGGAGGAGATGCATAGTCTGGATAATTCTTTTTACGCACCTCTGAACAGGAAAATACGCGGGCTTCATATCCCTTCCATGTTAGAAAACGGCGAATCTTATTTGCAACATATCTACATGTTACAAAATGTCATTTCTTACGTCTTTCCACAACCAGATACACCGACCATACAGATGACAAGTTTCACACCATCTCCAAGTTGCATCAATCCTCCTAATCCAGGAACTCCATACACGGAAGCTTCTCTTTCTCTTGTTCTTCCTGGGCACACTTCTATTCAATCACCCAACAAACACAGTTAAAACCAGATTCACAATTAGGATTCATATTCTAGCACCTAATGCTATGTAACACTCCAGTTTCTAAACCTCGATAATCTCTCGAATAGTGATTATGAACAACGTATGGGATTTACACTTATTTCGTTATCCAGCAACTAGCTATGAACTAGTAGGATAGCTTGATTGTGTCAATGGGGTGGATAGTGCGTTATTCAACATGAATGAAAGGATCACTGACAAGAATGGATTACTGCGTAAATCACAATATTCTGAATTTCTATCTTGAATTCCAACAGTTAATCGGCTCTTACATTGTATATCAATGAGATAGAGAAGAATAATGATTGTAGAATTGGGACTATTTCTGCCACCCAATGTTCGGATTCCCGGTTAGTTGTAAGCGTCACACATAGGGAATGAAATGGTATTCAGTACACAATCTTTTCATTACTATGTGCGTACAAGTTCATTATTCCTGTTTGCTTCCATGTTTCTTATCCTGCATTTATATCGTAAGAAGTTTCGCTTTAGTGTTACCGTAGTAAAACCCATTTGTTCTCTGAAGAGTCTAAATGAGTCTGTAATTACAGAGAAGAGGGCTAGATTCGAGCAAGTACCTTTCAAACTCTATGATGATACTATCTGTTGTCTCAACTCAACCAAAACGTTTCTTTTGTGCATGTCGTCCCCTCATCCAGCAACAAGGTACTTTGTATGTCGTGCCGCTGGGACATTTTCTCCTGAAGCTCCAAAGCTACATCACTATTCTTTACCAAAGCCAGCAAACCTGTACTATGAATATCCCTATAATTCCCAGAATCCTACGGAAACGTACAAATGCTATTTTTCTAATGAGTTTTAGTCTTGTGATGCGAATGAGAAGTTATATATCCCAACAAACACGTATACCGCCAGTGGCCGATCATGGAATTCTGTTTCATGCGTATTCCAGCAACGGTCTATGCAACATAACAAACTCATATGTATCGGATATCGAACTCATGGTACGGCTTTACAAGTCTCTTTCTCCTCAAGTAAGGGTTTTAGTTTCAGTTTACTTGTAGACTCTCATTGCGGTAGTCTCCAATTGTGATTTATCTCCAGAAATTTTCCAATATACAGATATAGTCATTCCAATTCATCCTCGGGATATTATCCCTTCAAAACAATCTCAGTTCACTACGAGATCTGTGTACAATATGGTATCACCTTTTGAATACTCCCTTATCATGGATTCCCATGTGGTTGCTTGTAATTCAAGCGATATAGAGGAAGTATTTCGTCTTTTTAGAGAGTCAAATGTCGACATTGCGTACACGACAAGAGAGCTCAACAAATGGGTGATGAGCGGCTTTGCAGTTCTAGTTCATAACACAGAAAGGACGTTTCGATTGTGGAGACTAGTCAATGACTTTCATATGAAGATTGATTATCATACTGATGATCAATATGGTATTCATCACATGACGAGAGTTTTCGTTAAAAACGGTTTGTTGTCCTTCCAGTGGCTAAGCAATAATTGGTTCTTTGCCTCGCATGGTGTCGATGAGGAGGGAATTTTCGGAGGATCAGCAAAAGCCTATCGGTCCTCTGTTCTTATTAATGGGAGGGTACGTTTCATTCATGATAAGGATAGGAGGAAGTGTGCCTTTGTGAATGGAGAACATGGGGAGTTAACACACTCACTCAGAACATTCTATATCGATAGTAAGGATAACTGGATTCCTGTATTTTCACAAGCGCAAATGGAGAGACTTGTTGGGCCCTATAAGGCTCCAGCATTCAATTGGCATCTCTTGGATGGAAACAAATCAGACGATTTCTATTGGTACCGCAACTTGTAATATTACTCTTCCTATTAGGTTGACTTGTTTGTTAATTGTGGAAACGTGGAACGCCGATATTAATTTAAGGTATATCCCCAATAATAATTTATGCTCTCCATCTCTAAGCTTGCAGCGAAAAGCATTTCGGGTTCTCTATTCTCCAGATCCTATGGAAAGATCCGTGAGCTCACCTCTACGGTTCCTGGGAAGATGCCCAAGGTGTGCACCTCGGAAGAGGTCGTTGAGACAGTCAAGAGTGGTGATCGGGTTTGGTATTGTATCTAGAATAATTCCATAGGTGTGGATTCATCTTGGGCCCTGTTCGCCTCTCGGACTTCTGAACTCCCTTTGTGATGTAGCTGACTCATTAAATAATCCTTACTGCTGTAGACTGCCAAAGCTAGAGGATTGAAGGATGTTGAATTAGTTCATTTATTGACACTGGGTGAAGCACCATACACGAAACCAGGTATGTGCTTTAGTACTGTTTAACTGAAAAGAGTTTGATGGCATCTTCAATACTCGCAATCTGTTCGTTGGTGGGAATACTCGTAAGGCAGTAAATCGTGGACAGAACGATTATGTAAAATTAATAACCTTTCTTGACAATTAGGTACCAATTTTCTTCGGAGAGGTTCCTGGACTGATGAGAAATGGTAATTACCATATGAATGTGTGTATGCTCCATCTGTCTCCTCCTGGTATATCTTGTTTCTTTTACTGATTCTTGTAGATGAGCATGGTTATTGTACAATGGGTGCGGGAGCAGAAGCAACTCGTGCCGCTGCCGAATGCGCTGATGTCGTGATTGCAGAAATCAATTCACGCATGCCTCGTTGTTACGGAGATACTCTTGTTCATATCAGTCATCTCGATAAAGTGGTTTACGTCGACCGTGATCTTCCTCACTATGAGTTACCTAGTAATTGTTTTTCTTATAGATGATGTATAGAAATGGATGAAGTGCAGTATAAGATTGGAAAGCTGATTGCAGACAATCTCGTTGAAGATGGATCTACTTTACAAGCAGGTATCGGTGTAATTCCCGATGCTGTGATGGCAAATCTCAAGGATCATAAGGGTCTTGGTGTTCACAGTGAAATGTTTTCAGATGGTATGATTGATTTGATCAAGTCTGGAGCTATCACTAATGAATTTGTCTTGTTTCGTTCCTTTGTTGATCCTTAGAAGCCTCTGGATACTGGATGTTCTTCGACCTGTTTCGTCATGGGAACCGAGAAGACGTTTGTGTTCTACGTGCGAATTAGATATAGATATGAATTCGTGAACAATAACCCATCAGTTCTGATTCGTGATGTAGCCTTCACCAACGATCCCTTTGTGATTGCTCAAATGCCCAAGATGGTGGCCATTAACTCTGCTATCGAAATTGATATCACTGGTCAAGTGGTGAGTGATTCTATTGGGCCTAGAATCTTCTCTGGATTTGGAGGACAAGTGGATTTCATTTATGGTGCTTCGAGATCCAAGGGGGGTAAGCCAATTATAGCTATGCCCTCCACTACGAATAAGGGCGAGAGCAAGATTGTTGGTTTCTTGCGTCAGGGAGCAGGTGTAGTGACATCACGTGCACATGTGAGGTAGGTGTGAGAATGGAAGATCAATCAAAGATATATTGTGACTGAGTATGGTATTGCTGATTTGTATGGCAAATCATTGAGAGAGCGAGCGAGAGCGCTAATTAATATTGCTCATCCTGATCACAGAGAAAACTTAGAGAAAATTGCAAGAGAACAACTAACTTTGCGTATATAATGTGTTTGTTAACAAACTTGGAATTGAATGTAGAGTCTATCGGATCTATTACAATAAGGAGTTCGCGGATGCATTAGTGTAATCCATGAGCGATTATAGAGAAAAGAGTGATAGAGACTCTTCATCTTTTGTTGGGAGTGAAGGTAACTATCCTTCAGTTTTGACTTGACATGAGGCATGTCCATAGCGTATGCATTTGTGAGGATACTAAACTGATAACCCACATACGTCAGATGTCGCATATGCTGCATCTTATTGTATCCATAGTTCACAAAGCGTTCATCGAATAAAGGAGTTTTATCACTCTTCTTCAAGAAATAATAGGGTTCCTGCTCATAATTCGGAATACACCGTATCCTGGCGATTGGATTTGTTCTATTCAGTGCAAACCAGTCAGCGTTGATAAACATCTAGATGAAGAACAGATGAGTATGGATACATGAGTGAAAAGACCTGGTTTACGTTGTAAGCATGTTCCATTGAGTACACAGGTATGAAGAGCATCCACAGACGATGGAAAGGAGCGTTTCCCACTAGAATAAGAGTCAATGTGAAATAGGACATAGAGAAGGATTCTTGAAGAGACATGGAGTCATTGATCAAAGAGAGATTGAAGAAGAAGATTGGGATAATAATTGCCATCCGATCATCGGTAAGGAATCGCGTTGGAATCGAGTGCATTTCATCGTAGAGATTCACTACTCATGATCACTGAAGAGGATAACTACATGAAGGCCATAAATCCATATCAGTTACTGCGTAGTGACTTGTAGTCACTTGGCGAATTCCAGTGTTACGCAAACTATTGATAGGAAACACGGAATCCGAATTTGCAGTGACAATAACAACCTGAACACGCACAGAATGTGATGTGATTGTGATCATTCTCTCAATAATACTGGAGTCTCCTGAATGTGCATAAAAGACAAAAATGTACATCCCTGACCACCGATACGACAACTCTTGTATGAATGAAGCTCTTGAAGCACTGTTCATTATTTTTCATACCCAATACTACGTTAGAACAGAAATTACAGTAAAGTCAAAAGGGAATTTAGTAGATGAGAGTAATCTCTGTTCCGATGCTGTCTTTCTAGGTACTGGATCGCAGATATGAGTCCCAGTGACTTTTGAAACTTTTTTAAATGTTTGAATATAGAATACATTACTACATTTGAATCAACGTCAGTCCCAAACAAAGAAAAGATGATCAGAACGGAAAGAATAGCAATAAGCCAGCGCATCGCTTGATATTGTGACTCTCCGTTTGACAGCTTCGTTTCAAGTTCCAACAAACAAACGAGCTAAACAACTCATTTATGGTGCTTCTTCGTTCTCAACTTTTTCAACAACTTCTTGTGCTTCTCCTCCCACATCTTTCGCCCACTCATTGGAATTCTCACATGATTTGAAATCTGACTCTAGTTATCATTCTAAAACCATGCAATGCACCTTCTGTTTACTACGACTACTAACAGTACTGCTATTAGTACTAAGCAGTTCTGCAGTAACTGCAAAAGACTAGGATTAATTCATCTATTCATTTCCTACATGTAAGGGATCATCAGTCTTCTTCCGTTTGTAATCATCTTTTGTTTTTCTATTTCTTATTCTTCCTTCTCACTCATACTCTCTACGACTATTGGTTGTATCTTTTACCGTCACTTTAGGTTTTAAGACATCAGGAATCAAATAATCTGGAATATCCTTCAAGTGAGGTTGGGGTCGAATCAATTTCTTCGCAGCACCATGCTGAAGCATCTTCAACTCCTGTGGATTGTCTTCGAAATGCATCTTCAGCTTTGCACTGTTCAAAGCTTCACGACGTAACTCCATCACACGAGTATCCTTAATCAACTTCTTATTAATTCCACGCTTCACATCTTCCACTCTATTAATCAGTACGAAGAGTCACTGAAACCTGTATGTAAAGGACTCAATCTCCTTCACATCAAATGGGAGTCTCTGAGGTACAGGATGTCCTTCACGAGGAGGATTGTGCTTCTGAATCTCTGTCAAAATCAACTTCTCTTCTGGATGATTCACATCCACAAATGATAAAGCAGTACCTAATAGTCAAAGAGATAGTTCTTCCGTACCCAGATTCTCTGCACGAGCAGTACGCCCAACACGATGGATGTATGCAGCGACAGAGGAAGGCAATGAGTAATTGACAACAGCAGACACATCTATCAATCAATCACTTTTCCCAAACTCACTCTCAAAATCTATTCCTCGACTAATTGCATATTCTTCCTCTTCTTTGGGTGGTGCAAATTCAGCTTCACTATCCAGCGAAGGAGCTTCTTCTTCACTCATATCAAAGAGATTATCTTCCTCCCCATCTTCACTTTTGTCACTTATCTCTTCCTTTCCATCTACTTCTTCCTCATCCTCCTTCAATAAATCTTCATCTTCTTTCAATAAATCTTCGTCCTCCTTCTTCGCAGTTTGTTCGATTTCATCATTCGAAGCAATTCCCTCATCGGTTGCTATCAGATAATCATACAATCCCTATTCATTATGAGCACATTCCAACAATCACTCGATTGAACTGGTATATGATATTATTACGTGATAACATGGGTAATTCATTATTCAGTACAACTGCTTTCATGGAAAAACGAGATAAGAAGATATACAAATAATACCCCCTATTTGTGACAACATGTTCTTCCTTCCTACAATTCCAAATTATTGACAAAAATAATCACCTTGCCTTTGACAATATGAAGACGTAGCAATGCATACAATAAAAGAGGTTTATCCTTCTCAGTTACATCAATGTAGAATTCGTTCAGATCTACATATAACAATCATCATCTTCCTGAACTTGTATTCTCCTCCTTCAACTTAATCGTTACACAATTATGCAGAAGTTTCTTCTTAAGTGAATTTACATCGTCTGTTAAGGTAGCTGATAGAATTACATTCTGGCACGTTGCAGGAATGAGATCAACAACAGCGTTCACATCACTCTCATATCCATAAGATAAAAGCTATAGATTAGAAACAGTCTCTTCCGTTACTAAATCAGCCTCATCAATCACGAATGTGTGGATGTTCTTCAGTAAATTCTCCTGATGGAGCTTCAAATGACTCAACAACAGTTTTGGAGTGGAAATTACCACATCTGTGTAAGCATTCAAATAGTCCCTCTGTTGTTCCACATCTGTATCATAGAGAGCGACACAATTCACTGCACTGCTGCAATATCTGGTAAGACTCTTGAAACACATGAATGTCTGCATGCACAATTCCTTTGAAGGAACTAAAACCACTACCTTGATTCCATCAGCGTTGCTATTTAGTGAAAGGAGCTTCTGAACTGCTGGGACTGCATATGCCACAGTCTTTCCAGATCCTGTTCTTGCCTTCACTAGAACATCCTTTCCCGAGAGAATAAGAGGAATAGACTGTGCCTAGTCCATCAATGCTCTAATTCCAAGAACACACCTGAACTAACGTGGGGTGTGCATACCCCAGATCGTGAATCGCTTTCAGAATCCTTTTATCAAGACCTATACTACTCACCCAACCGAGACAACCTATACCAAAAGAAGAATCACCAAACGTCTTGTCCTCATCCGTTACTCCTTGAACCATTATACTAGTCTCTTCAGCATTCGACATTCTCGAAAATCTATCCCACGATTACTAATAACCTTTCAAATTTGCTCTATCGACAACTTACTAGTACGAGATATGTAATCACTATAAAGAATAGAAGATGAACCAACTGATTTGAAGAAAACGATCAAAAAGAGAATGCCAAAAATTCGCTTTATTTTCAACAAACAGTGAAACTTGCAGATGATCCCCTCTTCTTACTTGAAAATCCAACGCGAAGGTGAATACCTTCATACTGCCATATACAACAATGAAATACTCTTCCATCATCAGTTCTAATCGTACCTCCATTACAAATAACACGATCCAAATACTCTTGGGATATATCCACTTTCCACAGATCATCTTGTAGTGTATATAAAAGAGGTGGATGAGCAAACGACCACTGAATCTGTTTTGCTAGAGAAACAGGTAGAATTGGCTTCCCTTCTTCATTATGTTTTTTGCACCACTGTATGAGTTCGTCATTATATCCTTCTGATGAGTCCAATATAATATCACCTGTAATCGAACAAGGGCAACAATTCATAACTGCAGCTCGTTTGAATACATTTGGATGGAATTTACTTGTAACAGGAGGTGTTGCTACTGTGTCAGGTTGCGAGAGCATACGGTGAAGAATGGCATTCAAATAAATAAACAGCTGCTCGCAATGACTGTGTTTGGGAACTCCCAATTCACATTCAATCTCATAGATAGGTGGGTGAGACTTCACGGCTTCTAACGAGGATCCTGATTGAGTTACTGTAAGGTCCAAACGATACTCGTTACTGAAATTGAAAGACGTACGCTGGCGGTGCCGGACTAGTGTGATACGTGACTCACTTTTAAAAGGTTTACCACTAACATAGTTAATCGCAGCCTGAGTATATTGGGACTTTTCCTGCTCTGCCAGGGGTATTTCTTCTGCCACTGCAATACGAAGAGTGAAAATAGAATCACCAAAAAAGAACGTCTCCTTTTCCTGTGATTTCTTACGAATTACCTCTTTTACTGCATATGTATTATTGCTCGTAATCAACACAACTCTGACACGGTCTTCGAAAACAATAGCATATTCGTCATCTTCAATAGGCTTAACATGTTTTCCGTTTTCATCTGTCCAATAGTTTTTTGTTAAGAGATAGTCTCGCATTCCGTAAAAATATTTCACATTTACGCCTGAAACAAATCCATTCTCTCCCATTCTTCCCAGCCGACTTTCAATCTCAGTAGTTAGACCGATGTTACTCCAGTTATCACATAATAATCGGTTCAGAAATACCACAACAGGAGAACTCCAGATTTCCCTAATGTCTAAAGACACACATCGTTGGCTCATGAATAAAAAATAAATACCTGTACTCTACTCTCTCAAGATGAGTTTCAATAAATAACACTTGTTCCGCCAACAATTCTAGAGAACCGTGATTTCCTCTTTCATCCATTTTCTCGACAACAA